>MU857676.1:11634-35838 GCA_033296725.1 Corynascus novoguineensis | reverse complement strand
GGGGGGGGGGGGGAAGGATGTGACAAACGTTGGAGACATAAATCTGACGACCACCGCCGCCAGGCATGCCGGGGTTGAAACCACCGCCATAGGGGCCGCCCATGCCACCAGCGAATCCGCCACGGGCGACACCACCCGGGGGACCAAATCTGGGCTCGGCCTCGCGATCCTGCCCAGCGTTAATAAACTGACCCGTAGCGGCCGGCTATGCTACTGTGTGTCTCACCTCTCGGACGTAAATCAATCTGCCCATGAGATTCTGGTTGCTGAGTGTCGACACGGCTTGCTGCGCCTGTTCCCTAGTGGCATACTCCACAATTCTAACGCGCTAAAGTCAGCAAACTGCTGTCAACGTTTGAGTCGTGAAGAGATAGACTTACCCGCATCCCTAAAGTCACCGCGGACATCGTCCCAACCCGTCAATCCAACATCCATCAAAGACCAGAAGAATAGGAGCCACAAAAGAACCAGCCAAATCACTCATAGGCGCCCACCTTCGACATTCCATTAGGAAGAAGCAGCACATCGGCATAGAGAACCTCTCCAGCTGTGGCAAACGACGTTAGCCTTTGAAGCCGTGTTGTGCCGGGCGGCCGTTCTCCAAAAACCCACCCTGTCTCATGAAATCCTTCAAATGGTGCCATTTGACGTCGTACGACAGGTTGCCGACGTAGACGCGGCGGTCCTGCTGTGACGTTTCGCGAATGTTGTTCATGACTTGTTCCCGGTGCTGCGAACGGTCCTCGTAGGATCGGTTGGGTGCTCCGTTGTATGCTGCAACGGCTCCTCCGGTGGGTGCGCCCTGTCCGGTCATAGGAGACCGACTTCTTCTCCGAGGCTGGCTGCGCGATCGATCGCGCGGCGAATATGATCGGCGAGTATTCGGGCTTCGAGAACGTCCCCTGCGAGGCGAACGCGATCTCTCTCGCTGTTATGTGGTTAGCGAAATTGGCCGGGGTGCAGAGTCAAAATAGTTTCAAAGGCGTTGGGCAGAAAGCAAAGCAGGGGAAGCTATGACGCGCGGCCTGTCCCCAGCTTCTTTGACTGCCATCTATCACAACTCGCGAACTAACGAGGGCGTAAAGGCGTTGGGCGGGGACCGCAGTGGGTGATCGGAGCTCCGACCCACGCAATCGAGCGGATGTGGATACCGATTGACCCCGGTGAACGATGCCGTCCTTGGCCGTTGGGCACGGCCCACATGGGCAGTAGTAGCGTCGCCAGCACGATGGGACGATGGCGAGCATTGAAGAGGAGGTCGCCGTCTGACTGAGCTTCCAGAGGAGGTGACGAGCTGAGTGCGAAGTAGGGAAAGCCAAAAGAAAAAAAAAATAACTCACCGGGCGATAATTGTCTCCTGTATCAGCTAAGTGAAAAATGAAACGTTAGAGACGTTCGAAACGAAGTAAAAAAAAAGAAAATGAAGAAAGTCGGTCGCAAAGCTGGTGTCGCGAGGTTGGAGGAGAGGAATGCGGAAGAGGAAGCAATTGAGAAGTGGCAATTTGAGGGAGGTAGCACTTGGGGTGCCTCGGCGGGGGAAGTGGTGAACGAATCCGAAGGTGGATCGGGATGGGAAAGACATGCAGGGTGGGTAGGTTAAGGAAGGCCGAGGGGAAGGGGTCTGCTTTGTGCGAATGTACTTCGTACATGTAGGTCGCATGTAGGAGGGGATGCAAGGGGACTGCAGCAGCGCGCCGCTCCGTAAATGGACGAGCGAGGCTTTGCCGAAGAGAAGACGGTCTCGACTCGTGCTGCCACTCGCTGGAGTGTCTGTGTGAATCGACAAGAAGTGCGGGCCGGAAAGGTTTGGGGTTACGAACGGCAGCCACACGTCATCGAGGCATTGGAGGTTGGCCGCGATAACCGTTGTCCGAAGATTGATGACTACCGCGCGAAGAAGGATTCCCGAGTATGTGGGGAGAAGGGAGAGCTCGGGGCAAAGTGAGCTGTGACATTGGGGGATGCAAATCGGCTTCGTACTTACCCATGGCTGTGAGGAAATCGAATTTTTTCTCTGGCAGCTTGGCCGCTTGATCGAGGGAAAATTTGGCGACGCGACGATTGGACGTTGATGGCTGGCGTCCGTCTAACTGCAGGTGCTCCCGGTTGGATATCGCCCGGTTCGGTATGGTGGGGGGGTGCCGCAGCAGCTGAGGTCACGGTTTGGATGTCCTGCTTGAACCTCGCGGAACGGACCAAAAAATCGGTTGGGGGGGATGGTCTTCAGGCGAGCTGGGATTCTCGGTCAGCCTCCAGCCAGGTTGGGCAGGTGTGCGTCTGTCCGAGTCGGACCTGCGAAGGTTCGAAGGCGCGCTACACGACCGAGACAGGATAGTGGAACCACGAGCGAAGGCGGCTCAGGCGACGCGACCAACGGGGGAGACTGGAGTACCTACAGTGCTGGAAGGCAGTACAAGGCAAAAGGGAGAGGTCAGCGCAAAGATATTCCCGTGCCGCTCTGTCTGACCACCGACAGAGGCCAATGCGGTTCGGTGGACCAAGGTCAAGCAATTGAGAGCAAGGGTGAGCAAGGCGACCAACAGGGCGAACGCGTCTCCGGACAGTTGTGTGGCCAAGCAGGCAATCGCCAGGGTGCGGATTGTTTCCTTGTGGGGTCCTTGGCGGAGGAGGCGTGGACGGCCGCGAATGGTATCGCAGAATTGATTGAGAGGTTGAACGGTTCCAGGTTGGTTTGTGTGTGGTGCGGGCGGGAAGCACAAGAGCGGCCTGGGCTTGGTGGTCGGCGGATCTTTTCACGGGGCCGGTGAAACCAATTGGCCAGAGCAGACGGAAAGAACCGCTGCCAGCATTGGCCGCATGCTCAGGTCTACGGGCAGGCAACCGAGTCCAGAACGGACTCCACAAAAGGCTAACATTTCCTGTTATTTCGTGCCGAAAACATATATATAGGGGTAGTTAAGACTGTAAGTATAGTTATACCTGTTCTCACTTTGAGTCTTTTAGAGTCATGACCAAGATTCGTTTCTTGTTCATGACCTATAAGTCGGAGGGGGAAGTCTTAAGTTGGGCTAACCTCACGTCAGCCAAGGCTTTGCTCGAACGGCGTTTACAAGTTTTCTTTTCGCAGCGTGGGTTCTCCGCTTCGTAGGGTTGGCCAAGCACGTCTGTTGGCGGGCGTGGGTGCTGTCAGAGAATTCGAGTCTAGCGTTATTCATGACGAGGTGCATATTGTTCTTCAATGCACACACTTCTATGTCTCCGAGAAACAAAATACAATTAGCCTCGGTTTAACACTAACTTACAGTTCGTTTCGCCCCAACGGTCCAGGATCATAACGGAAATGGGCTGTTACCATAGTACAGTGTCGGGCGTCGTTTGCAGCACACTTCCATAACTATCCGTCATTCTCAACCCGTTCTGCATAATCTGGCGTCACAGAGGGACAGGGAAACAGTGACAGCCTTGCCGCAGGCAGTGAGCTTGGAAAGGCGGCATTGAGCGAGAACGTACTGCCCGTCGGGTGCCTAGTGGGTACGGATATAGGTACCTATAAGGAAAGGACAAACCTGTACGGCTGTGCAAACGTACGTTGTACAGTGGTGATAAAACCCAGCATTCTGCCTTCCACGCCGCAAGGACATACAACGCGAGCAGCGACGGCCAATCCGGCTGCCCTCACACTCATTCAGCCCTCGGAAAACATCGACTGGCCATATGCTTGATGGCGGGGCAGATATCGAAACCTTCGAGTCACACAGCCAGTCACGTCGAAGTATACCATACCGGTTCTGCTTTCAACGTGGGTGGCGCGGGGGACGAGGCGCCCGGCACGGTTCCCCAGCCTTTTGCAGCATGGCCAACAAATGCCATCATCAACCGCCAAAGGAGTGGAGTGGGCAAGTTCGTTTGCCGTTATTGACGCCCAACCAACCAGAGGAACGCGAACGACCGGTCAATGCATGGTGGAATTGGTTGATACAACGGTATATGCAGAGACGCCCGTAGGGTAACAAAGACTCAGGAGAGGTCTCATACCCCCGTCGGTAACGGAGGAGAGCTTTCAAGGCGGCCCCGGAATTTCTCCCGGCGTAGAGCCGTCTTGAAGAAGGATGCTTGAGAACTTTGCGTTGCCCAGCCTTGTGTTTCTCTTCAAGTACTTTTTCGCCGGCGGGGAACAGTCCGAAATAAAACAATTTATGCAAATGCCATCGGGTTCTGGAAGCAGCAGCGTCCTCGAGAGCACCGCACCATCTCCTCCATCTATGGCGACGCCCAACAACCGCGGGGCTCGGCTAGTACGGACAAAAACCCCGAATACTCCGGCGATCGCGGTGACTCGATCGGTGCTACACTAGGCCTTCGGTATCCGTTCACACGTCCGCCGGGACCTTCCGCGGCCGCCGACTCCTGGGTGATTGATTGGCTTCCCGCCCTGTACCACCGTGTGTCTCGTACCACGACAACGAACCGGGCTTCGAAAACCTATCACAGCTGTAAATTTTATGGCTTTGCATTAGTTTCCCTGCTGTGTCCCCCGCATCGCATGATGCTGTCAAAGAAGAAGAGGCATTGGTTGAAGCGAGCCCATTGAGAACCTTGTGGGCGAAATTACATTTTCAAAAGGTACTCAACAAGTCTCGGCCGACCGACGAAAACGTGGGTGTCGACTGAAAATCCTCAAACCATGAATCAGTTTCTGTGACTTATTGCAAGTAGACTGAACTGGGCTGTCATGTCAGCCTCCGTGTAGTTGGTTTAAAAGAACACAGCGGAAAGAGGTATGGAAGTGGGGCAGGTCCCATGCACAACTTTACTTGAGGCTGGGTGTTAGTGTAGACAGGCGGCCCAAGTGGAGCACACTGAGCTTTCCCGATTCAGCCAAGTCGATCAGGAACAACCAGGCACCCTAAAGATCTTGTTCGACACAAGAGAGCAGCATCCCGCATAGGCTCGTTGCGAAGCAGAGCGACCGCCAAGAAGGCCCATTGCTTGCAGTGAAACATCTCAACATGACACGTCCTGCTGTATCCCTCTTTGTCGGGGCCGCGACAACCCGCCGTTTACTCGCCCATCCTCTCCGAGCAAACACTACCCTCTTCTGCGCGAACGCGACCAAGGCGACAGCACCAGTGTTAACACGGTCGATAGCCACTTCCCCCAACCGTCCAACTTCACGAAGAAAATACCAACGGTACAACGCCCTCCAAACCCGACCGCGTTGCTCCCACCAGCCCCGACTTTCAGCGATCTCCCGCCGACGGTACCACTCTCACGACCATCCCGCTCCGGCGGGCCCCTTCACGCCCGCCGAGGCCGCCCTCCTATCTGCGGCCTACCACCACGTCCCCTCACACGGTTTCACGCCCGAATCGCTTGCCCTTGGCGCCCGCGACGCCGGCCTGCTGGACATCAGTCCGTCAATCCTCCGCGACGGCGCCTTCAGCCTGATACGTTGGCACCTCCACACTCAGCGTGCCTCTCTCGCCGGCAAGGCGGAGAAGCTCGCGGCGGCTGAGAAGGATAAGCCGATGACGGTTGCGGAGAAGGTTGAGGCGCTTACGTGGGAGAGGTTAAAGGGCAACGTGGAGGCGGGCATCGTTGGGCGGTGGCAAGAGGTATATATACTGCCCACTCTACTCGACCGATACAACCCAAGATTAGGTCTGCTGCAAGATAGTTGCATAGTCGCTGACCACTTACGATGATGAAAACGAAACGGTATAGGCTCTCGCAATAATGGCACAACCGTCCTACGTCCCAACCTCGGTTAAGGAGCTCGCACAGCTGGCCGACGAGATCGTCTACCTCGCCGGCGACGTGTCGGTTGATCCGTCGTGGTACACCAAGCGGGCGTCGCTGTCGGCTATCTATGCCGCGGCGGAGCTGTTCCAGACGACGGACCAGTCGCCCGAGTTTCGGGAAACCCGGGCGTTCTTGCGCCGCCGACTCGACGAGGCCTCCCAGGCCGGCGGCGCTATGCGGTCGATCGGGGAGTGGATTGGATTTAATGCTGGCGCGGCGGTGAATGTGCTGCGTAGCAAGGGGGTCAGGATATAGAGAGAAGGAACCGACTCCTGACTTTGCACATGTGGCGGAAGAAACAAAAATGTGCCGTTGAAGGGCTCTGCTGTGATCGCCAAATTTGTATTATCCTTGTATGAAAAAAGGATGAAGCATCTGGAATTGTAAACCTCTGTACAAGTACTATTATAAACACTCCTGCCCGTAGGTCAGGTTCGCTCGCAATATCAACAACATTCCGCCCACCCAAATCTATCATACCCAGGCGAGTCTCGACCGATACAATCCAACAACTCCTTTTCCGGCTTCTTCAAAATTCAGAGTTAGTCCGTAGCGCCCAAGGATCAGCATCCCTTTTGTCATTATAAGATTCCATGAGAGTAGCAGATACGTGCACACGTGCATGAATAAGCTAGCCATAACATAAGGCAGCGCAGGGGGCATAAGTTTAATGTGAAAGTTCAGTGATCAGCCAGTGTCCGCTGGCGTGGGTCGGTGAGGCTAATAAAAAGGGGTCAGCAAGGATGTTGCGATCCCAGAGCTAGTTAGTCCAACATACCGAATAATCTTGACGTCCTTGTCCAGGGTGTTGCGACCTTCAATAGCATTCGGCGTGATGAAGATGTACTGGCGGTTAACCGAACGGCGGGCGGCAGTGATCTTTCCTTTTATTAGCAGGTTCTTTCCCCTAGGTCGTAAACAGGTCATCTTACCAGCATATTCGTGCTGATGGCGCGGTTGACATTGTCCATGAACACGTCGAACTCATCCAAGCAGCGCAGCGGCGAGCCCATGGCCTCCCAGATAGCCAATAGCAGACAGATAGACGAGAACGACTTCTCGCCACCAGAGAGCGTCTTGGTGCTTCGCCCGGCAGCCCTCTTCTCCGTCTTATCCGGCTCGACCTGCAGGTCGAGGGACTTGCGCTCGTGGTCAAGCAACAGCTTGCCGCGGAAACCGCGTTCGCTAAGCAGGTAGATGAAATTGGCGCGCGACTGCGATGAGATGTAACGCTGGAACTTGCGCCACTTTTCGAGGCGTAGCGTGAGGGTGTGCCTGAGCCGGTCGTTGACCCGGGTGATGGACTGGAGATCCTCTACCACTTGATTGTAGATCGTCTTTCTCTCGGCGAAGTAGTTGTGGACCTCGGCGTCAGTCATGCCCCGCTTGTCATCAATCTTGTCCAGCCGGGCTTTCAGAGTGTTGTACTGCTTCTCGATGCTTTTATGTGTTTCGCCTTCAGGGATGTAGACCCGTTCCTTGTGAACAACCTCGGCATCCTTCGTCATATTCTTAACGCCTTCTGCCTGCCTCGCCCGCCTCGCCTCGGCTTTCTGCTTTTGCTCGGTATACTCGCCCAGCCTAGAAATGATGTCGTTTTTCTCAATCAAACAAAGATGACGCAAATCTCGGGCTTGCTTGAGTTTCGCCTCGGTCTTGCTGAGCCGCTGCTCAAAGTCCTTCATCTGTAGCTTTTCCTTCTTGAATTCCTTGAAGGCATTTTCAACCGCGGCGTTTTGGTCTTGCTTCTTTGCTGTGAGAGTGCCATACTGAATGCCATGGTGGTTCAGTTCTGCCCGGAGCTCCTCCAAATGGTCCTTAAGGCCTTGCAAACGGCCATCAACCCCCTCAAACTCGTCTAGAGCCTCCTTGATGTTGTCGGCCTCCACGTGGGCTTCCCTGAGATTCTTCTCAAGACTCTTTCGATCTTTCAACAGCTGGGTCACGGCAGTTTGACATCGCTGAGATTCTTGCTGTAGGCGGCGTTTTTCAGCATTCAGTCCCTGATACTCGGCCACAATTTGTTGTAACGAAGCCTTGAGAAGGGCGACCTGTGAATCAGAATCTGTCTTCATCCGAGGTTTCAGATTCGGGTTCGGTTGGATAGGGCTGGTAGAGATGTTTCCATTGTTCATCGCCAGTCTCAGACCCTCGCCACGTTTCCGGTCGTGGAAGGCTAGGCAGGCCTTTACGTTCCGTGGTGGAGCACCGTCGAACATGACCTGCTGGGCTCTTACACGCTCAGGAACTAAAATGACCTGCTCAATCGCATGATTGATGATGAGTTGGTCCCGAACCATCTGATTATCAATCTTGAGCACTCGGAGAATGGTATCGTATTCGGGGTCTGGTTCCTTCCCACTGATATCAAGGGAGTGCGGGCTGCAAATCAAGACGGGGCTGTTTCTGATGTTGAGCTGGTTCATCATCCCGCGAAGAATCTTCTCGTCGCGCTTGCTGGTGACGATGAAGGCGTTCAAGTTGATGCCAAACGTCTTTTCCAGGATGGCTGACCACTCAGGCTTGAGCAACTGCACGTGAGTGCCAAGGGGCCCGATGGGCTTTTTCTCAAAGCTGTGATCGTTGGCAATCCTCTTGAGAAGGTTAGGGATCTGTGGCTCATATGCATCGTACACTGACCCGCGATTTTCCCCTAGACCCTTGATTCTCGACTCAACGTTGTTGATCTCGCTACGTTTCCGCTGGATCTCGTCATCGCTCTTCTCCAAGGCCTTCTTGGCGTCATCCACCCGCGCAATCAGTTCCGGTTCGCTGTCCTTATTTTCCTGGATCTCAGTCTTGAGCCGGTTGATCTTGTCGTTGGCGGCATCAAGCTCCCGCAGTTTGATGGTGGGGGCTTCGCCATTGGCAGCCTCAAGTCGCTCTTCTTCCTCGGCAATCTTCCGCTCGACCTCCTTCACAGCTTCGGTTTTGGCCTTGAGCGCTTGGTGGGCCTCCCGCTCCTCGACATGGAGCTGCTCGATCTCATTCTTCAACCGCTTGTAGATGTCGCCGGCATTCTCCACCCGCGTTTGGATATCGGCTTCCTCTTCCTTGACGACTCGCAGAGCCTGCTCGGCACGTTCGACTTTCTCCTCGGCAAGCTCCAGTTCTTGATTCTTTCCTTCCAGCTCCTGCTGCGCTTCAGTAACGCGAATATCGGCTTCGGCAAGATCCTTTTCCCTCCTGCGAAGTTCTTGCTCTTCTTGTACCACCTGTGACCAGGCTAGTTGCCAGCGCAGCATCCGGAGCTTGTTCCGGACTTGACGATGGCCGTCGAGTTCACTCATGAGGCGTTGGGCCTTGTCCAGCTCAGCCTTGGCATGCCTCACGCGCTCCTCCTGCTCGGGGACCTTGGCTACCATCTGCTCGAGGCTCTCCGATATCAGTCGATAATCATTATCTAGCTGTTGCAACTGGACGCCCTCGATGAAGAACTTATACTTCTGACTCTTGGTGGACGCATTTAGAAACTGGCGAGCATTGTCCTGGGAAAGAATGTTGAGGGGGTTGTCGACCTGCAAGGCATAATACTCGACGAGATCGTCGACCTCTTGTTTCTTGGTGGAGTATATCTGGCCGAGAGCAGTCTTGACCTTGAAGCCGCTGCTACCGGTCTTGGAGAAGTGGCGCTCGACGATGACGGACTCGCCGTAGATTTCGGGCTTGAAGGCGTCCTGGCCCCGATTCTTGATCTTGACTGTGAGTACCGCACGATCGCAGCCTTCTTTCACAAAGCTCTTCAAGCTACCGCCCCGGTTCGTCGAGCTAGCCTTGCCACCCAGGCACAGGGTGATGGCCGTGAGGATTGCACTCTTGCCGCTGCCATTCTCTCCCACTATGAAATTGAGGAGCGGACCCAGCTCGCAGTGGAGTCGTACGTGGCACATAAAGTTGACGCATGTGACACTCTCGATGATCCCGTTGTCGGCGATGGCGTTCTCGCCGAGTAGGCTTGGGCGAAAGCGAAGTCGTTGGGTTGCACGCTGGTCGTCGGCGGCTTCATGGCGGAGATGTTCAAAGTTATTGTCGCGCATCAACTCATACTGTGTCTTGGGAGGAGACTTTGGCGAAGCAGGCAGCTCCTGTCCGCTTGCATCTTCGTCAGACGGGGTGGAATCTCGTACGGAGCGGCCCTTGGCATCATCGACATCGGAGAGCCGTACACGTTTTCGCTAAGATGATTATGAGTACCATAGCATATAAACGGCGGCACATTGTCAGGCTGACAACTTACCGGTTCAGTCCTGAGATTGGAGCGGGCCCGTTGTACCTCGACGACCTCGTCTTCCTGGCTCTGCGCGTCGTCGCGATGCCCGCGCTTCCGGGAAGACTCGGCCGCGAGGCCATTGATTGTTCTCCCAGGCATTGCGGTCCTGATAGATGATTGTCTCCCCCAACCCAGGTCAAGCGCTTGCGAAGACTAGTCTGCTCGGAGATGCCCACGGATAGAACAACAGGGAGTAATACGCGTTAGGAGGGTGTCGCTCGCGTCTCTCAAGGGCCCCACGCGTGACTTGCTCCACTCACAATCTGGACGCGCCGACGGCAAGCAGCGGGGGTTCCCACGATCAGATAAGTGGTGAACTGAATGAGGTCCGAGCTCCAAGCTACACATGTACGTGACGTAAAACCCGCCGCCAACACTGCAAGACTGCTTACACAGTAGTGACGGTACGGGCAAGAACCCCACCGATTCTGATGATTTATCGATATCAACACGCAAAGTCAAGTTGCTGCAAATCTGGAAAATGAAATGACTTCTATGTGCAACAATCGTGCGCCTGTAAACTGCAGCGTCAAGTTTTGGAACGATTATGTAGAATGAAAGTCTAAGGCTCAGACGTGAAACTTTCCATCAACTTCTATTCCAGCCATTTTGAGCCTTGCGGGCGTTTTTCGAGTGTGAGCTTCGCCACAGAGTTTAAACAGACGAACCAAACAACATCAAGATCCGAGACATGGAAACGCCGGCCGATCCACGTCCCGGAGATGAGGAATTCGACGGGTTTCGGATGCAGCTCCCCGAAGACTGCGTCGAGTACATGCTTTTCGTTATTGGAGAGAAGACGGACAATAATCTCCCTAGTCTCGAGGCAGTCCGCAAGGCGGCAGACAAGAAGTTGGACGAGCTTGCAAAAGACTACATCTGGCAAAGGGATCCGTTTAAATTGGAGACAAGAACGCAGAAAGGTAAGTTGTATAGCCCCCGAGGATGCACGAGCAGCAACTGATCCAGCAATGCAGGCCTCGGGCTTCCCTACCTCTACGGTACTACTCACTACGGAGACAACGTTGAGGACGAGTGGCTCATTGTCTACCTCCTCCGAGAACTGAGCAAATCATTCCCCAGTCTTTGGATCCGCGTGTCCGATAGCGACGGCGAGTTCCTTCTTATTGAAGCGGCCAAAGTCACGCCCAAGTGGCTTAGTCCGGAGAATGACGCCAACCGGGTCTGGATTCACGACGGCAAGCTGCTCATTATCCCCTTAAGCATCCCCACCAATTCCTCAACTACTACAACAACAACAACTGGCTCAACCATCTCCTCCTCCCCTTCCTCCAACTCTAAGCCCCTCACCCTTCGCGAAGCCATCGACACTCTCAGGACTGTGCCCCCGACTGCCCTCGTTCATTCACCTCTAATCGACGCCGAGGCGTTTTACCGCCTTGAGAAGTATCCCGCCCAAATCGCCGCCTCGGTACATCACTCGCTCGTCACAATCCCCCGCAAACTCGCATACGTCCTCCACGCCCGACCTGCCGCGGTCGCTCCGGCCACTGAGGCCTTTTACCTCCGTGACCCGCACGCCCTCAAACCCCTTCTCCGATCCTCTTCCTCCGCTGCCGACAACAGCCTCACGTTCCCGCCGACTGACCTCGTCACGGTCAGCGTGCGCTTCACAAAGGTGCTCTACGCACAGCTCAAGAGCCAGCGGTTTGCCCCACCGCCGCCCGCGTGGAGACAGTTGCTGCACGCGGCGGAAGTCGAGGCCGCTTCTGCTAGTGCTGCTTCTGTTTCTGCTTCTGCAGGACCAGGACCGAGGGAAGGAAGAGAACGAGAAGAAGAAGCGAAAAAGAAGTTGGCAAGACTGGACATGGGCATGAAGCTCACGACGGGGTTCGAGATTCTGTGCCAGACGCCACCGGAGCAGAGCGCGAGTCGAGTAGTCAGGGAGGTGGGCCTGCTGCTGGGGGATCTGGCCGAGGACGGGGGCGACAGCGCGCTGCCGACGGACGACGAGATCGCAAGGTGGGAAGGGGTGCAGAGGGAGGATGATGACGGGTGGATGGACATCGATTTCCGGGACTTCGAGAGGGAGTTGGACGGTGAAAAAGGGAAAGCGAAGATGGGTGACGGGGAAGGAGGTGGCTTCGGGGATGCCAACGCGCAGGCCGATCTGCAAAAAATCGTGTCGCGGTTCGAGGCGTTCTTGAATGATGAATCGGCGGGTATCGAGGGGGCTGAGATCGATGAGATGGATCTTGATAACGATGATGATGACAGTGACAAAGAGGGCTATGAAGACGGTACCGACGAGGATGAGGATAAGGAGGTCAGCTTTGACGAGGAGCGATATTCGCGGATGATGAGAGAGATGATGGGGCTTCCCGCGGAAGATGTTGGCCAGGCCAGCTGGAACGCAAAAGTTTCTGCGGAGGAGCCGGACGAGCAAGGCGAGAACGACGACGAGGCGATCCGCAAGATGATGGAGCAGATGGAGTCGGAGCTCAAAGGCCTTGGTGCGTTAGATCTTGACCCGAAGCCCAGAAAGGCTACAACTACAATCAAGGAGAGGGGAGAGGGCAAGCCAGACCCAGCGCCATCCGAGCAAAATGAAGAGGAGGAAGAGGAGGAAGAGGAAGAGAGCGACAAAGAGGTAGACATTGACTACAACCTCGCCAAGAACCTACTGGAGAGTTTCAAGAGTCAGGCAGGTATGGCTGGTCCTGCTGGTAATCTCCTCGGTTTGATGGGCATGACACTGCCCAGGGACGAAGAGGGCCCGGACGACTCTGAATAGCAGAAAGAAAAAAAAAAGAGAGAGAAAAGAAGAAAGAAGAAAGAAGAAAGAAGAAAGAAGAAAGAAGAAAGAAGAAAGAAGAAAAAAGAAGAAAAAAGAAGAAGAAAAGAAGAAAAGAAGAAGAAGAAAGAAGAAAAAAAAAAAGAAAGCAGGTTTAGTCTTGCTGCCATTAAATTACGCTGACGTAACCCCTGATATCTACAGTCTCATTTTTACTACTAACGCCGATTTCCTGACGGGCCGCACTTCCACTACCCTGTTCAGCAGCATCCACAGTACACCGCCGTCACCACTCGTCATCGCCTGATCTTGGCCTCTTTGCTGGCGACATCTCCCCGCTCGGTCTCCGGTGTCTCCTCTTTACGTCGTCAGGGACCTCTGCCAGCTTTGCCAGGACCTCATTCAGCTTTCTCCGCGCCTCGAGCTCTCGGGCGCCGCTGTCTTGTCGCGGTCGATAGAATTCGCCTACGATCCGCGTCACGGTGTGGTAGACTTGGTATAACAGGAGCCGAACCCATGCTGTGTCGACACCTTCTAATATCGTACCATCCAGGGGGTATGGAAGGTGTGGGGAGGCTCGCGGGTCATGGCCGGGACCTGCGTCGGGCCCTTCGGCGTTGAAACCCTCAAGGAAGGCAGGTGGAGGGGGTTGTTGGTGACCCACTGGATCACTGAAAATGGTTGCAAGGAGAGGGTCGCCAAAGATGGCGCTACTCCAGTCGCGAAGTCCCGTGAGGTTTAGGCTTTGTTGTCGTTGGTGTTGTTGTCCCACTTGGTTGTTGGCTTCACTTCTCTGATTCAACTCTGACGGGCCCTTCTTTTCCTCGTTAGTATTTTCGCCCGCCTTCTTCTCGCTTTCTACATCTTTTCCTTCCTGCTGTCCATGGTCTTTGCCGTTGTTACCTCCTCCTGCTTCTCTTGTGCTTGCTGTCACCCCTTCCGCGGTGGCGACGAGCACATTCCCCCTTTCTGCCCCTTCCACCACCACCAGTCGCCCCGTCGTGACGTCGTCCAGCAGGTAGCCCAGCCGCCGGAAGTGCCGCCGAATGGTTGGGTAAGGGATCACGACTGCCATGTCCTCGCCGTCGCGTAGCGCGCCCTCGAGCATTGAGTGGAACGCCACCGACCACGTCCCCGCACCGCCTGTCGCCGAGAGACCGCCCTCCATCAGCCCCTTGAGGAGCTTCGCCGCGCCCTCCCCGAGCCGGTGGTGGTGATGAGACCGTTCCGGCGTGTTGGTGGTGCGCCCCGCCACGACGGCTGCAACAGGCCCGAAGCGGCCCGTCGGCGCCGTCAGAGTGGCCAGGCTGCGGAAAAGAGTGCCGAGTTGGCGGTTGATGTCTCGCTGCGCGGCTGGCGTTGGTTGTGTTGGTGGTGGGAGAAGGGAGAGCGACGTCCCGCGCGTGGGTTCGTAAACGGCGAAGGAAGAAGAGTCGGGGAGGTGGTTTTTCTGGCCGTGGCGGAGGAGAATTGGTAGGAGAGGCAGTACCGAAGCGGCGACAGGGTCGGACTTGGTAGTAGGAGAGGACGAGGATGCTTTTAGCTCCTCTGGGAAGGCATCTCCTCGCGCGAGGGTCTCCCGGATCCACCGCACCGTGACGGCTTCGTAAGCCAGCATATCTTGCTCGGCCCTCAGAGGTCGCCACATAGGCAGGGGTGGCAAAACGAGGTGCAGCGTGTTGCCGTCAGAGAGGAGGACTTGGTGGACTCTCATGGGCCGGTCCGAGTGGATGCGTTGGACCTTGCTGACGGATACGTCTCGGGGAATGGCAGGGCCGAGCATCTCCCTGGCGACGTTTTCGGCGGGCGGTTGGCACATGGTGAGGTTAATCTGGTGCTGCTCTCTCCTTCGTCTATCGAGTGACAACTTGGGGCCGTTGCCTGCAGCCGTGCGAATAGTGTCGGGGTGAGGGGCGCCAGGAAGATTAAGGAGAGCCTCCTGTATTCCAGCCCGGCCACCGGGGGAAACAGTCCAGGAAAGAGGGGGAGAACAGGTTAAGCTGGGAGCAGTGCGACCCTCAACAATAAATCGCATGCATGCAACTTAGTCGGTGGGCTATGGAGAGCAGATATGTGCCGATGTGTCAATAGGTCTTGATATTACCGAACCGTCTTCAGCTTCCCAAGTGCCGCGCGAGCATAAGCACTGCCAGCAAGGCCGGATATGTGGGTATGCTCTCGGGATCATCAAATCAGGCCATTCACAGAGCTGGCCATGCTGATGATAGGCGGTGTTTGGCGAGCATTACCTCTTCGCCGAAGGTTCAAGTCAAAGTGCAGAGTTTATCCAGGGGAGTGAAGACACCAGGCGATAACGCAACGTAGACTGTAGGATCAGCACGGAACAACAATTCAAGACACAAGAAAGGAGCTAACGAAGCAAGCTTCGGTCTTTTTTTTTTTTTTTTTCTATGCTAGGACTCATGCTTCTACAGAGCGAGCACGATGGGTGCGGGTAAGAGAAGGGTTGCCAAGAGAGCGTTTCGTGGAGTTGATAATGTGGTGGACGAATAGGGGCTCGCGAGTAGCGAGAGAGACCTCAAGGATCTCCCTCAACGGCTTTTTGTTTGTCATGACATGGGTAGGCCGAGAAAATAGACATTTCTTAGATGGCCCCGGCGCGGGAATAGCCTGGGAGCAGGTTTCGCGCCCGCAAATTATTCGCTAGAAGCCCCATGTTGAGCACCTCAACAAGCTTGTTCGCGCTAACCCACTAGTTACCCGCCGCCGTGCCCGCTGTACATCTTGAAACACAGCACGCTATCCGTATCCTGCTGTGATTATGGATGGACCAGTGGGTACGGCACTGGAGGCGGGACTTAATCTCGGTCGCTCGGCGGCCGGATCGCCACGGAGTCTCGGAATGTGCTGCTATTCCATGTTCTCTAGGCTGGAGTAACATGCATCCCATAAAAGGCCCCAGCACCCCGCACCCCAAAGCTGTCTCTCAACGTCGAGAACACTAGCAAGGTGAAAATTCCATCACATCAAATGAGGAAGGTGCCTAAGACAGCTCGGTCTGCACGCCGAATGGCTGTTCAGCTGTGAGCGGCCAGGCTACGTCAGGCAACGGCAAGCGAGGAAGGAAGAAGAGCGACGCTAACATCTCGATCCCGCAATCATCCACTTGTCTACGAGAGTTGTGTTGTTCATCCGACGACCGCCCACATTTCGGGCGCACCATGGACATTCTCGAACCCAAAAAGAAGCGATGTGCAGGGACAGGCGAGTCGGGTATTTGATGATTGGTAAGGCATAAGCGAAGTCCCAGAAACTGGGCGAAAAAAGGCTTGGTGGGGCATTCAACGTTTGATATCTGGCGGTCGGTGACCGTTCTTGCCCACGAACGAGACGTGTTCGACATTCACATGTTTGTGGTAACTACTACGTATGTCAGTTTCAGGGCAGAGTCTCTTTGCTCAAAGAAGCTAGCTGTCCTGTTTCAATGCCGGTGGAACTGGCATCGATGTTGGGAAGAGTCAAGAGGGTTCCTTTGTTGTTCTCTTGCGACCTTTCCAATTGTCCCCCCCTCAAGTCATATTCCACGCAAGGCAAGCCGGAGCCGCTCAGACCCCGTGTCGTGTCGTTGGAGCGCCTCGGAACCGGGGTGGCACCGGGCTTCGGCATGCACCAGGGTCCAGCTGAACGGTCGCTACCGCTCGGCAAATTTATCTCGAATGGGGCTTAGTGCCGATGCTTGGCGGGCTGCATCTCTTCGTCTTATTCCAGCCAGGTACTTTCCGGTTACCATCCTCTACGGAATACGAAGTACGGAAACCCTGGGTTTTCTTTTTAGAATACCCCCTCAATCTTTCGACGTTGGGGCACCGGCATTTCGCCCTTGACTGTATAGTTCCGTAAGATTGTAACGCTTGAGCTCGTCCCAGTCGCCATCGACGACGCTCATCCCGCAAACCGTCTAAGAAGAGAAAGTTAGCTAACGCCTTTGCTTCGAGGCGTCGTTTTGGGGTTCAGGCTTCCATTGCTTACCTGGTAAACGTCAACGAGTATCACCTTGTCCGGTGAGCCGAGGTTAACCTTGTGAAAATCGTCGTTGATGAGACCAGCGATCGTGTTGATTACGACGTCTCGTTTCAGATTGCTGTGGTTGCGGATGCTCGGTCGGATGGCAAACTGCAATTGGATGTCAGTGTCTGCACCCGAAAGCTAGGAAGCTCGCCAAAACTCACCGTGAGCGGCTTCTTCGCTGGCTCTGCAAGACCCTCCTTTGTCTCAGGCTTGACCACGTCCTCGGGCTGCTCCTTAGTCTCGGCCTCGATGGTTTTCTTGTCGTCGTCATCACAACCGACCAACGACACCTTTTTCTTCCCACTCAAGTCAAACCACTGTCCCAATGCCTGCCTAGCCACTTCCACCAACCCATTCTCAGACGCCTTGCCCATGATACTGACCGGCGTCAGGCGGTTCACATAGCGACATCTCATCAGTCCAGGCAGTTCCTCGCACCGGCGCGCGTCCTCACATATTTTGCGCACAAAGGCGACAGGATCGATGGGCGGCTGCGTCTTGACAAAAAGCAGGCAGTCGACGTTCATCTTCAGGGGCGTCATTCGGTTACTGTTATTGTTATTGTTGTTTTCTCCCGGTATTGGATTAGTCATGGAGGTAGAGGGTCTGGCCGTCAGTGCGGCAACTTCTTTTCGGATGGCCGTTTCAATGTCGTCGTCCTCCCCTGTGCCACCATCATCATCAACGCCGCTCCGAGCAGGTTGTGTATCGTGGACGGACTTAATGCCGTATATTTTCTCGGCGTACTAAGGGTCTAGTCAGTGAGTGCGTTCTGGGACGAAGGGTGAAAAGAACAAACCTCTGAGAATAGCACCGCGACCTCCCTCGCCGCCTTAGCCTCCTGATGCCGGGCGCAGGTGATCCAAATTCCAGTGTCACCCGGCTGGAGGTTGGCGTCCTGGGACAACACCTTGGCCTGTTGATGTGGGGTCTTCCATTTGCCCCCGTTTCCAGTCTGTATCGGACCAAGGTCAGCAATTGAAGCAATGAAATGACTTAGGATGTCATGAGGAAAGCCAGGCTCGCGGAAATCTCCTCGACTATTTTTGTCAGCCGCACTATCAGCCTTACTTTTTTCTTTTTGGACCGTTGATCTCCTCCGCCGCTCGGGGGGTCTTTCCTCTTACCGTTCTCCACCATGGCCCCAAGAATATGCAAAAATTTCTGTTGTTGGAGAAACTTGATGTACTGCAAGTTGATGAAAATACCTCCTGAAAGTTTTCATAACCCAACGCAATCTCGCTCTTCAAAGCAGTACAATTCGGGGGCAGCGCTACTCGGTTGAGAGCGAAGGTGGGTTTCGGTGGAGACTACGCGGAATCGAGACCGAAGTACGCTGTACATACATAGCTACCAAGCACAGGTCACGTGTTCCTACCTTTTCCCTACTACTCTGTACTTTACTTCGGGCATACATCGAGATAAAGTAGAATAAACGGGAAAGTGTCGCCGGAGAGGAGAAGAGCTCTACTGGAGGAAAGCAGTTTGATTTTTCTTCACATTGGCTAGACTCATTACAAACTTCGGATTACCGCCGACCAGGAAGCCCATCGCCCTGCCCCTTTTCTCTCTTTCCATTACCGACACACCTTACTCACTCATCTTTGCATTGTTCTTGGCCGCGATTTCAGCCGTAATCTTCAGGGCTCGCGGTGCGTCCTCCTTTGGCATCCATAGTTCAACAAACTGCAGCCCGCCAGCCTCGTTGAACTCTTTGTCCGTCAACAGCTTCTCGAGTTCGTCTTTCGTCTTGATGACAAATTTGCGAACCTGCTTCTCCGAGCCGCCAAACACTGTCGGTACGTCGACATACTTCCAGCGGATGATATCATTGTACTCGGCATCCATGCCGTGGATATAGCGCTCAATGGTAAATCCCTCGTTGTAAATGAGGAAGCTGGGGACATGTCAACACCGTATTTGCAAGAGGGCTGGAAAGAAGCTTACATGGTAACTTTCAAGTTATGCCGCATCATGGTCGACACCTCCTGCGCCGTGAGTTGGAATGACCCGTCGCCGACGAACAAAATGGTTCGGCGATCGACTCCCATGTCCTTCGCAGCTAACGCGGCACCTTGAGCGGCACCCACCGACCAACCGATGCTGCCCCAAAGAATCTGCGTGACGCCAGTCACACCCCGCGGGTACTTGGTCTCCCAAATGCCAAAGTTGGACGTGCCCGTTTCCGTCACCACAATGTCGTTCTCTTTTAGATATTCTCCGACGCGCGGCCAGAAAAAGGCCTGCGTAATCGTCTCGGAACTGTCCCTGTTCTTGGTCACCTCGTTGGCCACTTCGGGTGACGGCGGCCGAGACAGCTTGCTCAGATCGACCCGCTCCACCACCTTGCGGAGCACACCGCGCATGGCCACGCGGGGGTACTCAGAATAGCGCACCGTGCAGTGGTCCGAGTGAAAGTCAATCGTGTTCAGTCGCGACGTGCGATACGAAAAACCAGCCGTGTTGAAGTCGCTCTTGAGAGCGCCAATGGACAGCACCAGGTCCGAAGTCTCAACACGCTGGGCCACCGCGGGCAGTGAACCAGTACCCGCATACACTCCGCCGTAGCTAGGATGGTCCTCGTTGATGGCACCCTTGCCCATGGGCGTCACAAAGACGGGAAGCTGCGTCTTCTCGACCAGGTCGTGCACCTCATTGAGCACCTTGTGGCGGATGGCACAGGCATCTACCAGGATCACAGGCTGCTTAGCCGCGTGGAGGTACTTGAGGACGACATCGACGACGTAGTCCTCCCGCTCTGTTTCGTTGGCGGGCTCGGTGAGGTCGATGGGCGTGTCCAGACGGGCACCCTCGACCTTCTTCTCGGCCATGTCTGTCGGGAGCATAATGTACACGGGCCGGCTACGGATCCAGCACTCGCGCAAGGCGAGGTCGATCTGGTCGGGTATATCAGCCGGGTCTTTCAAGCGAGCCATGTTGCAAGAGATCTGAGAACTCATGTTGGCAAAGACATTAAAGTCTCCGTTGCCGAGCGTGTGGTGGAGCAGCATGCCGTTGCGTTGTGAAATGGTCGACGGGCAGCCGACGATATGCACCACCGGAACGTGCTCTGAAAAGGCGCCGGCGATGCCGTTGATCGCAGATAGCTCTCCGACCCCGAAGGTGGTCACGACGGCCGAGATGCCCTTTGTGCGGGCGTAACCGTCGGCAGCGTAAGCTGTTCCAGATGAGCATACCATTCACGCCCCCTCATGAATGGATAACACTTACCTGCATTGAGCTCATTGACGCTACCCACCCATTTGAGGCCAGCCTTGGGAATGTAGTCCAAAGCTACCAGGTTGAAGTCGCCGGGAAGGCCATGGACGGAACGGATTCCAATTTCGTGAAGTCTTCTGAAGAGATACTCGGCAACGACGATGGGCTTTTTAAGGCCCTGTTCCCTGATATCTGCCATATCCGTGCCGTATCTATGCCGGTGCTGATTTGTGTGTCAAACGAGACGTCAGCAACAAGGGAAGCTCGCACCAAGTGTGAATTGGAAAGGAAGTGACAATATGAGGCTCTACGTTGTCTATTTGCAATATACTCCGTATCGCTCGGAGCCTTTTAAGTAACGCGTTGGCGGAATCACCAAAACCTATGTGTGACGAAGGTGGACATCAGACCTCCGGCACGATATCCAGGCGTGCCAGGGCAGAATAATCTAGGCCCCGCAGCCTGCTCCGGCACCCAAGGGCTAGCTGGGTAAGGGTGTCACCGCGCATCGCATGTCGGTCGTACTCTCCGAGTTGTGTTCAAACCTGGGCTGGCAAACGCACTGGCAGTTCGTGGTTCGATGGTGGTCCGGTTTACGCGGGTGTGATGTAATAGACATGCCCTTGTGTGTTCCTACCAATGTGGGGTTCTTCTGGGGAGACAGCCGGATTCTCGTGCATGTTGTGCGGTTCCATTCATGGAAACCTTTAAACACAACTAAATCAACCCTCCTGTCGTCTTAGTCTCACTGTCCCCGAGATTAGGATGGGTCTCGAGTGCTTCTTTGCCGTCGCTGTGCTTGAATGGCAGACAATAGATGATCAGCCGCGGAGCCCACTATAAACCGAGAAAAAGGGTAGAGTTTTGAACCTGCGAGATACATATGGCGCCCAACTCCGTCTAAAACCGACCGGTTTTCATACACTCAATCGCACACTTCCCCATGCCCAGTTATTCAAACAACCACCCTCTTTTTACGCCTAACCGCACCTTCCATCCTTCCAACCAGTCCTCCACCTCTCTTCCCATTTGCTACAATCAAACGTCGGTTTCCCTAGCTTCCGGTTTACCTCGTTGTGTGCCTCACACAACCAGTTCCCAAACTCGTCTCTGCTCCCTGCCTCGACTTCCTTCTTCTGCATGTAATTCTGAAAATCCTCAGCGCACACCCAGCAGGGGTACAGCTTTGCGAACAAGCGCATGAAGCTCTTGATGTCGGATTGCTCCTTTGGGGTGGGTGTTGACGGGTAAGTGGCTGCTATTGAGTGGAGGAGGGTCCAGGTGCTACGGCCAAGCTGCTCAACGTCTGGAGGACAGTCCTTTGGCGGTCCCGGTGCTGCAGCAGCTTTGAGCGTGGACTTGCTTTGGGCGGTAAAAGAAGCGAAGGTATTACAAGCGCGGCAACTGCAACGAGGTGGTGGTCAGTTCAGTGCAAACATCAAAGTCTATGACTACTGGGTAACTTACGGTTTCCCATCCTTGCCGAGAATTACGCCCTTGGGGTGCTTCTTTGGCGGCTCAGTGGCGGCACCAGCAGAGGCGCCCTCTGCGGCTGACGCGCTGTTTGACTGCGTTTCTGTGCTGTCGGCTGCCATCGCATGCGCCGAAGACCCCAAGACTGGCAGACCCAATTCTAAGCTCACGCGACAGTTGCGGTGTTCACTGCTGAAGTTCTTTACCGGTGGTGCCGGAAGGTAAACGCGCCAGTTGCCGGCCGGCAATCGTCGGATTGATTGGAAATCACACAGACCGACGGGCATGTGTCTTATCGATAAGGCTATTTGATCGACTGCCGCTAACCCCGCGAGGGGTACTCTTCGAGGTCTTTGATCTTGCGCCTCGTCACCCTCGGACATTCATTGAAAATGGCACTAAAGACACCAATTTTCCTTCTCAAAACTAAGTCATCCCCCGGAGACGCCTACGAGGAGCTCTTTTCATTTCCTCCAGATGGCGCTGGTTACGAACCCTCCTTCGTCCCCGTGCTTCAGCACCAGTTCGACGAAGTTGGGATGGCCAAGGTTCGCAGTGCGCTACAAAGCCGATCAATAAGCACGGCTGAGGGGAGCGCGTACGGCGGCCTTATTTTCACGTCCCAGCGTGCCGTTGAAGCCTTTACAAAGCTCGTCGAGGAGGGTAGAGGTGAGACCCGAGTCTCGGGCGGCCCAGATGAAATAACTAAGGTGAGCAAATTTGCAGGTGAGATTGGCTGGCCTCATCTCCAGGACGTGCCCATCTATAGCGTCGGTCCGGCGACCACGCGCGCCCTCAAGGCTGTTCGCCAGGTACCTCCTCTACAAGTGTTCGGCGAACATACCGGGGTTGGAGATAAGTTGGCTCCGTTCATTCTCGAGCACTACGGAGAGTGGTACAAGGGCCGCGAGTCTAAGCCTCCACTGCTATTCCTCGTTGGCGAGAAGCGGCGGGATATTATCCCTAAAGTGCTGACGGGGGCGGGATGGCGGGTGGACGAGGTCGTCATCTACGGCACCGGGGAACTGGAGTCGTTCCAGGAAGACTTTGCGCGGCGGTTGGCAGACACACCAGGCCGGCCAAAAAGATGGGTGGTCGTTTTCTCGCCGAGCGGTTGCGACAGCATGCTGCGTGCATTGGGCTTCCTGGACGAGAGCACAGGCAAGGCCAAGCCAAAGCACCCTGATCGAAACACCTTGATCGCCACGATCGGGCCTACAACCCGTGACCACCTGATTCAGAAGTTTGGGTACGAGCCAGAAGTCTGTGCTGAGCAGCCCACGCCAGAAGGTGTCTGGCAGGGCATTTCTCGCTACAGCCATCGATAGTTGAAGTGTGAAATAATGGAAATCTAGAACAGGTCATAGGGCCACTGTCACGGGAACCGCAGACCGTCCGACGGAGAAACGGCTTTTGTCTCAGTCAACGGTTCCCCAATTGGGATTACCCCTAACGACCAGTCAGTTCCAGCCCCTGAAGTACTGCATAATGCATTAAATAGTTATACGGAATACATGTACAGTAGTTAGTGTGAAGTTACCTAACCGTTACCTAACCGGTAGCTTGAATTGGCCTGGGGAGAAGTGCGCCAAGGCAGGAACTGAGTGTAGTTCCTTGTAACCTCGTGCGGTTCAACATGGCGCCTGGGCCGGCTGATAAGGCTGATGCAATAGCCCGGAAGGTACCCAAGCTGACCTGATTTGAGCCAAAGCACAAGACAACAAACACGTCTCTCGCTGATTGATCCGCCACTTGTTTGCGAAAACAGCACCGCGGAAATTTCATACCACGCTCAACGAGAAGCCTTGCATATCAGCTATCTCGAACGTCTTCGAATTGATGGCTCTTTTCCCCGTCCCATCGTGAGCCAGCATTGCCTGCCGCTTGCCGCTTGCCGATCACCAGTCTCCACCAGATCAACTAGAGGAGCTTCGAGATAAGAGCTTCGGCTTTCCTGCCCTATCCGAGCTTGAGCCTTAAGGGTTCCTGCACGTATCCGACCGAGGTCGCCAAGGTAGAACCTGTGCAATAAGAACCATGGCATTCTACGCTTCCGACCGTAGCCGATCTTTTCGGTCGCAAGCGTCGGAACCTGACGTATCCCCGGCGGCATCCTCCCGCTCCGTCACCCCGCCAGGCACCACTTCGCCCACCTCTTCCGCCTTTCTCACATCCTCCGTCTCCAGCCTCTGGGGCGGACTCATGCGCCGCTTCTCAGGTGAGCCCTCGCCCTCGAACCCGAGTCCGCCTGAGATGCCCCACGCACGCACATTCCAACCGGACGGCGGGAGCAAGCAACAGAAACACAACTACCACGGCCAGGGGAACGGCCTCGACGGCGTCTACACTCCGCCACATCTCCTCCACCCACACCGCACAGCATCTCCGATGCGCCCACCGCCGCTCGAGCCTTTGCGCCTGTCGGGCTTTTCGGAGGAAACAAAACAGAATGCCCGGTTGTTGACGGCGCCCATCGCAGAGGAGATACGCATTATGGTGCCGGCTAGGTTGGGGATCGTGGACGAGTGGAAGCTGGTGTACAGTCTTGAACAGGACGGCGCGAGCCTCGCGACACTATATGAGAAGTGCGCGCAATACCAAGGCGTCAGGGTGGGCTTTGTACTGTGCGTG
The DNA here is from genome assembly GCA_033296725.1 of Corynascus novoguineensis. Lineage (NCBI taxonomy): Eukaryota > Fungi > Ascomycota > Sordariomycetes > Sordariales > Chaetomiaceae > Corynascus > Corynascus novoguineensis. The sequence goes on along the minus strand of MU857676.1, from coordinate 11,698 downwards.
AAGGACTGCGACGGCGGTGTTAGTCCCCCCTCCCTCCCTTCTCTCCCTGGGTCAACCTTTCCCC
>MU857676.1:0-11624 GCA_033296725.1 Corynascus novoguineensis | reverse complement strand
CAAAATCACCGATTGAACTGACTGACCAACACATCGATTTTCTTTCATCTCAGCTCTTCGGTGCCTACCTATCCGACTACCCCCACCCAGCGCCCAAATACTTCGGCACAGGCGAATGCTTCCTCTGGCGCGCCTCAGTCCTCTCTCCGCTGCCTCCGCCGCCCTCGGCTATCGACAATGAGATCAACGGCAAAGCCAACCTCCGAACGACCACCATTCCCGCGGTGGCCCCGAGTAACAACGGCGCCAGTACTAGCGCCAGCAATTCAATAAACCCCCCGTCTCGCACCCCGACACCGCAGCCGATCCGCTTCAAGGCTTTTCCTTACTCGGGCGTCAATGAGTACTACATGCTCTGCGAGTCGCATTTCCTCTCGCTAGGCGCGGGCGACGGCAAGTACGGCTTATGGCTCGATAATTCGCTCGAGCGGGGTGTCAGCGCGACGAGTCAGACATTCGGCAATGAGCCGCTGAGTGACGAAGGAGAGAAGTTTGGCGTCCTCGGGGTCGAGGTCTGGGTGATTGGTGCGTAAAAAAATGAAAAGAATAAGAGAACAAATCCCTGGCCGGTTGATCCGCGGGGAAAGGGGATAAGTCAGAGAGGAAGAGAAGAGAAGGGGACCCAGAAGGAAACAAATTGCGGGCAGGGGGTTATTTTGAGGATGGGATGATTTAAAAGGTACTAGTTTTCCCAAGGCTAGCTAGCCTGGCCAGAATTGGGCGACGTCACGAAGGGATGGCTGGCGTTTTGGCGCGAAAAGCTTTGAATTCACATCTCAACTCAAAGCCTGTTTCCCGATGTTGCGGGAGAAAGACCAATTAGGGGAGGCCCGGAAAGGACATCGGTGAGGGAATGGATGATATTGTATAATATGACCTCCCCTGGTCCAGAAATACCAAGTCGTTGTAAATATATGGACGAGCAAGGGCAATGGGCGACAGGAATATCGGAGATACTCATCGCAATAACAAGGCAGTCGAACCATACTGTTAAAAGTGAAGCCAATTGGGAGCAAGAAGCCTGGAAATGTTGATCGTCTCCAGAGCTTGCCACAACGAGTGTCTCGATGGGCTGACGGTGGCGCAAAAAATGGAAATGAAACAGGAAAAAAAAAAAATACGAGAGCAGTCTCTTTCGCCTGTCCTGTGCGGAAAAAAAGATTGAATTCATTGCAAACAAACATATCGTTACTGCCTGCCGACCAGGCTATGAAAACTCAGGCGTCAGATATCGACCTAGCGGTCGATGTGCAGCCATCCAACTTTCCACATCTCTTCTATGTCTCCTACATCCACCATGACCAGATACAACCCAAATCGTAGGAGCCCGATCTAGCCAGGACAAAAACCCCGGATCCACAAGCATCTTTACCTCATGATCTCCTGATAAATCAACTGCTTCAACTGTTCCTTGCTGAGGTTGTCCTTGTGCTTGTCAAAGTCAAAGAACTCCTCAGGAATGGGCGGTGCCGTCGGCTCGTCATCCGGGTCGTGGTAGGGTTCAAGGTAGGGGTGCTTGAGCGCCTCCTCGACCGTGATGCGCTTGACCGGGTTGAAGGCGAGCAGCTTCTCTAGAAGATCGAGAGCCAGTTCCGATGTGTTGGGGAACAGCGTCCGGAAGGGAACCTTCTTCTTGAACGGCAAAGAGCGGATGTACTCGCGCGCGCGGCGCGACTTGATGCCGTAGTAATCCTCCATCGTTGGCGTGCCCAGGACGTCGAGAATCAAGGTGAGCTGGTGGTGGTCTATGACAAAAGGTCAGTATCGGAAACTTGGGTGTTGTCCAAGCGATTTGGCGGATACGTACAGTCCTTTCCAGGGAACAGGGGCTTGCCGCTCAGCATCTCAGCCAAGATGCATCCCACCGACCAGACATCTATCGCCTTGGTATACTCCTTGAAGGTCAACATGATCTCGGGGGCACGGTACCAGCGAGTTGCCACGTATTCCGTCATGAAGCCCGAGTTATCCTCCTGCGACGCGGCTGACCGCGCCAGGCCAAAGTCGCAGACCTTGAGGTCACAGTTCGCGTTGAGGAGCAAATTAGACGGTTTGAGATCACGGTGAAGCACGTTCGCCGAGTGCATCGCCTTGAGTGCCCTCAAGGTCTGATAGATGAAGTACTGGCAGTGATCGTCCGAGAGCTCTTGTGTACGGATGACACGATGCATGTCGGTCTCCATGAGTTCCTGAATTTTTCGGCATGAGCAAAGCCTCAGCTACGATTCTTCACAGAAAACCGTCATACCTGGATTAAGTAGACCTCGTTGAATGTCTCGTAGTTTCGCGGCTTCTGGATGTCGAGAATCGAAATGATGTTCTCGTGGTTGAAGTACCGCAGCAGCTTCATCTCACGCAACGTTCGCAAACAGAACATGGAGTGATCGAACGGTGTGATCTTCTTGATGGCAACCTTCTGTCCAGAAGGCTTGTGAACAGCGGAGCTATGCGACACGGTCAGACATGGAACTGTCGAGGAGCGTTCTGTGGGTCCATCCTTACCACACGACTCCATAGGCACCTTCGCCGACCACGTCTTGAATGTCATACTGTTCGCTGACATTGAACGAGATCTTCCGCGCCCCGCCCCTGTTCTGTGCGTTACTCATGGCTTTTGTAATAGCGCGAGCTTTCGCGTGGCGTCGTCTATGGTACGGCTGAGCCTCCGAGCGCAATGGAGCCTGGACGAGTTGGCTTCGAATCAACCTCTCCCGCTGGGTTTTCGACTCAGGTTCACAAGCCCACGAAAGCAACTGGCGCGACAGGGCGAGCTTGCAACGCCTATTTGAACCGTCGGAGAGGGGCGTCAAGGTGTGATGCTATACCAACCCACGTCGGCCGTTGTACTGTTGACTCTCCTTTCGAAGCGACGCGAGTTACTAGATCTATGCCGATGAAGTGGCGCGAGAGGCCTCCTGGCTCTTCTTTGTCCCAAAAGTCGCTGGCGGGTTCGGCGCTCCGGTCAGAGCTTTTGTCTGTCACAATGCAACAATTTCAGGTTAGCTAAGAAAACTTCTACCTGGCAGAGAATTGACATGTGAAGCAATCATCCGATGCAATTTGGCTGGCCGCCATTGAATTATCCCCAGCACTCAGAAAGGAAAATTCGCCAACACCTGGAGCCAGCATTGTGGGAGGCGGAACGTGCGAGCTAGGCAGGTATTGGGAGGGCGATCATGCATTGAGGACTGTCGTGCACGTTCCCAGGGGTTAGGGTGCTTCTAGAAGGTCCAATTGAATGTCCCGAAAAGAACGGCTATGGTATAGCTCGTCGTCGAGACCGCCGGCTGCCAGGATGCAAGGCGGGCACTGACGATCACACGCTTCGTATGCAATCCTCGGCGTGCCTCCAACCCGAGATCCGGTAGGTGATAAAGCACCAACCTCTCAGCAGGGGCTGATGGCGCTGCGCTAAAGGCAAAGTTGTCCGCATTGCTCCTTCATATAGACAGAAACAATTCTTCAAGTGCCCAGTTGCTCGGTGCGACTGGTGGGCGCACAAATGAGGAACAGCTCTGCTGCAGCGTGGTGCCATGTTACAGGTGTGGCGGAGGCGGGGTCGTCGTTGAGGCCGGGGAAGGAGACTCTGCAGTAGATGGGCACACAAAAAAAGAGAATATATGCACATACGTACCTAGTAATATCTAGCAGAGAGTCTGGCAAAGAATCCGTTCTCCTGGGAGATATTCGTCGGAGGGCGAAGGTAGGTATCTTTTGCGACAGCGTGAGCGACAGATTCAAGCGGGAGGTGTTGCCCCGCTTCAGGCTGGACCCGGTGGCTGCGACGGACAAGGAAACTGAAAATGAACGGATGGCCTGAGCGCAAGCTCACTTACGTCGATCTCAGACGCGGTGCAACTCCCGTCAGGACAGCACCAGGAGTTTGCAAAGAAGGTGGTGACAAGCAGGAAGATAAAAGCTAGAGCTCGTCAAACGAAGAGAGGGAGGTCGTGTTGAAGAAGAACTAGGTGGAGGGTGAGCTTGGCGACGTATCCGGGATCTGGCCCCTCTCGATGCCCGGCGGGGAGATGGAGTGACAGGGGCAGGGGCCGGGTGGGTCCACCCGGCGCCAGGATTGTTGCTGTTGGGCGCCGTCACCGCCCAGCGACGCAACTTGTGAACCTACCACGGCCGACTTGACAGCCCGGCCCTGTCCACTCGAGTCCCAATTGGGCTGACCCATCACGACCCCTTCGTTTGAAGTCGCTCAAAACGCGAGGTTACAGCCAGAGGCAGCCCGACCCCGTTCTGTTTAGGAATTTGTGAGCACAGCTTTGAAAGTAGGTCGAGGCCCCCGGTCCAGAGACCGTCTCGCAGTCCGTACTCGGTATAGATCCGTGTTGACTGCCCGTCGGCCTGGCTACGGACCTTGCTCCGAGCGAGGCGACAGAGAGGCGCGCCGTTGAAGACCATTTACCAGCAGGCGATGGAAATGGCTTTTGGACTCCATACGTACTGTACAGTGTTCGCACAGTCCAGTGCTCAAAAATAGAGCACATTTGACTCAAGCTCTGTAATTCGTTACGGGCTGTTAAGAGAGCCTCGACAACCCATCTTGGGTGAGGTTGGCTTGTCAGGCGCTTAGGCAATCAACCTGAACCAAAAGACGTTCCCTTCATGTCGATTCCAAGTCACCATACGTTGAGTACTCTAAAAGAAGCCTCCCGTACTATTCGTAAGGACGTGCGCTTGTGTACCATCGTGATAACATCGAAGAACCAGCATGATGAATGGTTTGGCCACCAACTATACCCCATGCACTGCGTCGACCACCTCCTGCAGAGCTGGTAGCCGAGCCGCCATCACTGTCACCCATCTTTCACACCCATCACACTGCATCTCACTAGAGTGAAATCGGTCCCACGGTCCACCTCGCACCCACCATACTCCATACTCGTGTACACACGTACAATGTGCAAAATGACGAACAACACAAGGCAGGCCTTGCATAATACGCCTCCCTCAACGACCCAACGAGCACTTCCAATTTAGGCGCCCCAGCCCAGGACGTCGCCGGCGACCCCTTCTTCCCCCACCATTGGCATGGCGCGGCACAAGCGGGACCCGCTTTCTCATCTTTTCAACTTTCGGGCGCCTGTCTCAGACCTAGAATCGCCAATCAGACGGCACGGCGGCAGGCTGGGGGGCGGTTGGAGGCTCCTGTTTCATAGTCTCGCGACCCCGTGGACCCCGTCGCGCGCCCGCAACAGCCACCAACTTTTGCGACCGTGACCGAGAGAGAGGTAGGTGCGGAAACAAACGGAAAGTGATGAATTTTAGAAACGTACACAAGGACCAAATGCGCCCTCGCCAATCCCCGGGTCAAGTTTCACAACGGCCAATGACACAACGGTGCCCTCAAGTTCGAGGGCCGAGTGCAAGGCTTTAGCGCCCTTTGCCGTGGGTCATTAGGGCGGTGCAGCGCAACCTTCTTTATCTCTGCGCTCCAAGTCATCTGTTCGAGACACTGTCTCCAAAAACGGGTTCGCAGCTCCCCGTTGCACCCCTTGCATCGAATACGTTGACCAGCAGCAGCAGCCGCACCTGCGATGCGATGCGCGACCCAAAAGGCGGCCTGGTGTGGGGTGGGCGGCCGGTTGCTATTCTGGGCATTAGGTCGGCAGCGAAGAAACGGCCGTCATGGCTGCCGAGTCGGCCGCGGCCGTGGATGAGCCGACCACCTTTGAATATGGCTGTCATGTCTACTCGCTAGGGCGTGGGGCTTATCACCGACTGCAAACTTTACTATGACGTGTATCTCGTTGAGCAGGCTGTCGCTACATGCATACGAAAATGACTTGGTACGAAGGTCTCGAATATCTAGTGGTTTACAAGGCCATGCACCTGTACAAAGGCATCCGGGATAAGACAAGAAGGTAGCGATGAAGAGGCTACAGGATCAGAAAAAGGAACCACACTTCGTAGACGTGGCTGAACAGTCTCTTAAGTAGCTCATGACGGCAATGGGCCAACATTGCAATTCCTTCATTTTCGGACCTTTGCTCTGTAAAATCTATTCACTGCAAGCATTACCCATGCATTTAAAAACGCTCGAGACGGCTCCCGTGGGCTCGCGCAGCGGGTTTCCATTATTGAACAACCTGTTTCGCGTCATCAGCACCGTCCATATTCCCACATCTCGCGCCGATTCCTAGTTACTGACCTTTTCCCTCAGGGTCCCCATCCACTGCTGGTAACTCATCCCCTGGTCGGCCCGATCCTCCACCAGGAGCGTTTGGGCCCACAGCTTGAGGCTTGGCTCGCCGTCCTCGCGGACGATGTAAAGGTGCGGCACGACGATGCTGCCGACGCCTCTCGCCTTGTGGTCGCGGCTCTTTTGGATGACGGCGCGCACGCGCTCGTTGAAATCGTCCTCCAGCTCCGGCACCGAGCCCTTGCCGACGCGCAGTTGAGCCCGGTCCGTCACGCCAAACACGTCCTCGAGCAGCTTCGGCACCGCGTCGCGGCCGACCCACAGGAATTGCGTCTGGCTGTCGTCGATGAGGTAGAGGCCGTATGACACGAACCGCTCCGATGATAGGTTCAGCGGCGGCGGAAGCACGATCTGGCTAGTCTCCGGGTCCGGGTAGCCCGCGTTGTCAGGCATGTCGTGAAGCGAGTACAGCCGCGGGTAGATGTACTGCATCAGCAGGGGCAGCGGAAGGGTCGAGAGCAGGCAGAGGGCCGCGGACCTGAGGTCAGACGGGATCTGCGCCGACTTCCGGAGACCGACGTGCTTGATCAACCCCAGGAACAGAGCCGGGAGGCCCCGGAGGTTGGACGGGAACTGCAATCCACCGCCCATGCTGCCACCAGCGAGTTCCTTCCTGAAAGTCTGTAGGAGCTCGGTGACCTTGCTCTGCAGCATGTCCCTGGCAGAGTCGAGCCCGTTGCTCAGCGCCCTCTCGACGGCTTTGTGGCTGTAGTAAGTGGTGATGGCGCACTGATCGGCCGAAGCATACACATCGGCGAGGTTAGTGGTGGTTGGCAGGGCAAGCGTCAAGACCCGGATGCGGCGCTCGCCGTTGCACGTGGTGTGCAGCACTGCCGTTTGCAGACAGACAACGTTCTTGGTCAAGTTTTCGTCGATTGCCACCTCAACAACGTAGCACTGGTCGCGTGGGAAGGCTGGGAAGGCACAGAGGTCGGAGCTCCTGTTAAAGAAGTTGCCGTAGAAGGTGCTCATACGCAAGCCCGTGGTCGCGCGGACCCGGAGAACCGCCTCAAGGCCAATCTCGGACGAGAGGTAATCGCTGAACTCAGAGGCGAACTTGATGGCGTCCTCGGGGCGGCCCGCGTTCCAGCCCGGGTAGAACCAGGTTTGACCGCCCGTGTACCGCGGGAGGTTGCTGAGCGACGCGACATCTTGGTATTGGGACGAGAACAGGAACATATCAACCGAGACCTGATTCTTGGAGCACTCGACCGCGAAGCTCTTGTAGAAGCTATTGGCCGTCTGGAGCAGGTTACTCTCCTTGGATGTGCCCAGCAGTTTCTTGTCCTCGCGCATCTCCAGCTTGCCGTAGCCTACGTTAGGGAGCGATGCGCTGAGGACTACAATCTTGCCACCGAGAGGAGAAATGAGCTTGTGCCCGGCCCTGAGGGCAGAACCCATGCAAGACCCATTGTTCTGGTTGTTGGCAAACATCTCGGGAAGTTTAGTGAGGAAGTTCTCGATACTATTCCGGCATTCGGTCAGAGGGACCAGCAGCTCTTGAGGAACGGGGAGGAACGGCTCGTCCAGGTCGCTGACGACGAGCATGCTCGTCTCGCCATTCTCGTCGGCATCCTTGGGTATCGAGAAGTAATGCAGGCTCGAGTCGACAGCAATGAAGCCGAGCCGAGTACGACGGTCAGCATTCGGGATCCTGTTCAGGCTGTCGAGAATAGTGCGGGCGCTGGTGGCTAGGAGGCCAGTCGAGACCGAGGCGTAACTGACGTCGAACAGGAACAGGTAGACGAGCGGCTGCGGGGGGCGAACCATGTACTCCTGCGGGGCGACGAACTCGACGACCGAGTGATTGAGCTCGTGTCGCTGCCACCGGTCCACCGTCTTTTGCGCAGCGGCGTCCCAGTCAAATGCCTGGGGCACGTCGTTGGTGAGGTTACACATGTTGCACCGCCACCGGTGGCCGTGGTCCAGGAAGGTCACGAAAGGGTTGATATAAGACCTGCACCTCCGGCAACGCGAGATGACCTGGTCTTGTACAACGGGGACAGGGTCGTCCAGGTCGTGGAGAGACGCGTAGGGTTGGATGACAAGCGCCAGCGGCAGCTTGCTCTTCTTGAGTAAGGAGTGCGTCGTGGGAATGGCGTTGAGGGTCGACCGCACATACTTGGGGGCACAGTTTGCGTCTGGGGAAGGGGTAACGCTAGACTATTCATTCCAGAAAAAGGATCAGCAAATGTCTCGCAGGATACAAGGGCTGCTGGCTGGGTTCATCATACGTTCGGAGGCAAAATAATAGGCGGCGGAGGGAGGTCCAACTCGGAGACGTTGAAGGGCTGGTTGAGGAGGTCGGTCGGGTAGAGCTGGTTGAGAGGCCCAGCTCTCGCCTGTGGCGGGAGCTGCTGCGGGGGCTGCTGCGGCGCTCCGGGGTCGAGATTCATGGCCGACATGCCGGAGGTCAGACCGGCAACGCCGCCCGGGGCCGGAGGCGCTCCGGCGGAGGGGTAGTAGGGCTCTGGTGCCTGGTAGCCAGCAACAGGGGCGGCGGCCGGCTGAGGCATGCCATACGGCTGTTGCGGTTGGGCGCCGTAGGTGGCCGGCTGAGCACCATAGGCAGCGGGCGTGGGTTCTGGTTGTGGGTAACCTCCGTATCCCGGGGCGGGAGCTCCATATTGGCCGCCGCCTTGCAACTGACCACCTACGGCGGCATTGGCCCCCGCGGCAACCTCGAATGCGCCGGCGGCATATGCGCGCTTCTTCTTCTTGCCATGGTCGGCGCCGTGATGTGTGCCGGTAACCGGCGGCGGGGCGTCGGGCTGGTTCGCGTAGCCTTGGTCGGGAAAGGGGGGCTGCTGTTCGCCAGGTTGTTGGGGCGGGTACTGGCCGTAGCCGTCGTGAGGAGCAGACATGGTGAGCTCGGCCGTATGACGCTGCTGCAGCGCGTATCGGTAATGGAGCTGAGACCGGGCGATGCAGCGTCAACAATACCCGACAGGATGGCCGAGGGTGGTGCGTTTTGTCTTTGGGTTGCTAACGTTTCAGCGCAGGTGGTGCGGTCCTCGAGGCGGAGAGCTGGCAGGAAGGGTTATGGCGTTGGTGGCCGGTGGCGGACTGTGGAGCAAGCTCTCGATTGGCGCGAGTTGCAAGGTGGGAGCTGTTGCAGCCTCGCTACCAGTTTTGGCGGGGGGTCTGCGCGATGACAGGCTGGCCAGATCAGCAACAGCGAGCTGGAAGCAGGCAGACGCTCGGGACGCCGCCGCAGGGCTGCTATCGCAGAGGCTGCAGCTCGCACTGTGGCGCTCAAGACGTGGCTAAGAGCTGGGCACGGCCGCTGAGGAAGGAACTTCTGAGCTGATAGCCGGATCAATTGAAAACTCGATAGATGCATAGCGCGGCCAAGCCGAGTCTTAGACGAATTACACCAACAGATCGGTGTACCGTACAATACGGAGTACTGGTAAACGATTTACACCAGGCACGTTACCTCAACTGTCATCGTATGTATAGTTACCAACGAATGTATTTATGTAAGATTACGTGCATAGCAGGTTGTAACGGACAGCGCCAACTGGACGTATTACGCAGTACACGTATTGTGCTGGAATGAGACATGCCTGGCGAAGTACTTACCATTGAGTATGCAAGGAATCCTAGGCTTCGTCATCTATCTGCCCGTTCAGCCCAGAAAACACCGTGCCTTGGCAGTCAAATGTATCCCAGTATCCGGCACGTCGGCATCTCAAACGCGGCGTCGCCGAGTCGTTCTTAAGCAGCTGGACGCCCGAGAATAACTTTTGTACAGCGAGGTTTGCCTACTGGCCAACACAAGATTAATATAGGTCGCGACAGTTCGCCCCCAAATCCGAACCAACCGGATCTGAACATACAACTTGTTTCAGCAAACTCACCAACAGTTCCCAATTTAATGTGCGGGTTCAAAAATACAAATAATAAGCGCAACACACAGTTCTGGGTTTTGTGGTAGCACACGAGGTACAGGACTTTGTAGGTTGTACCAAGACTCAAGTACATACAAATCGGCTTCCCCAAAACGAAACGGCTCGGTTTTGGTTCGCTGCACTTTCAAACTCCCCAACCCCGCTTGCGCTCCCACATATCAAGTATAGCCGCATCGAACAGCATCGCCGCGTCACAATGGCTTGGGGAAGTGAAAAGGTGCAGTCGCCGCCGTCGACAATAAGGTCAGTTCCTACCTTCTTCAATCCATACATAGCATATGCAAAGATCGGCACGGAGCTGATGCAAAACACAGGCAGCTCCTGCCTCTCATCATCACGCTCGTCGTCTTGGGCGCCGTGGCGTGGGTCGGCTACCTGGTGTACCAGTCGGTCGTCAAGATTCAGGCGCAGGCCCGCAAGCAGATGGGCGAGAACGTGACTTTCTCAAAGGACGGAATGCGCGTCAATGTCCAAGGCATGGGGGCCGAATCGTACCTGGACAGGACGCAAAGTTGGGTCGTCAAGGCTTGGGAGTTGGGCACTGGCTCGAGTACTAACGGGCAACACGAGGCAACTAGACGCAAGAGGTAGTCATGTTCCGCGAGTTCGTCTCCGAGTTTAGGGCATGACTAACCCGTGAGCAGGAATGTCTTGACAAAGCCAAAGCCGGGGGAGGCACAACAGCATCGCTGAATTGGCACACTGGAGCACAGAGACGAGGATGTGAGGGGCGACTGCCTGTCCTGGGTTGCGTGCCAGCTTGAGGGTTGTGAGGCGGTATATCCGCTACGACTTACTTGGATATATCAAACCTATCAGAACAGAGTAAGTCTCGAAGGATGGGATGAATCCACGGTGATGAAAACCGTGTCGGTCCGTGTCTTCTATGGGCACCCAAATCTTAAGTGAGATTCAATGGCATCCCGCGCACGAGACACACCAGGGTATTCCATAGATACCGAGCCCGCTATTTTGTTGCAGATGAGACAAATGGAAAGATGAAATGGAGAACACTCCCAGCAGGAAGCCCGCGCTCAGTTCATGCAATGGGTTGCTCCTGAATCACCGGTATCGCCCTGCTCCTGATGCATCTGTAAACCCTCCCTGGCTTTGTGCTAATGATTCCGGGCCCCTCCCTTCTTGGTGTGGTTGGTCGTTTGGAGCACACCCCTTTGGGGTAGGGTATGCTTTCCGGGCTGACGCAATCAATTTCTCAAAGTCATGGGCCATCGGATACGGCTGGGCAAGAAGACCGTCGGACCGGATGAGCAGCGAAGGGACTCGGACGTTGAGCTGGACTTCCACTTAGCGAAAGAACCGGATCAAGCGGCGCTGCTGGTTGTCCACTTACCGTTGATAGAATATGTGCGTATTTGATCCCGAGCTCGTCGCCAATGTACTTGAGCCTGCCCCTGATGTACGCGCGTTCTGGCAAACCGTCAGTATTCCATTTGGATGCTGAAAGACAAAAAAAAAAAAAAAAAAAAAAAAAAAAA
>MU857675.1:95067-140283 GCA_033296725.1 Corynascus novoguineensis | reverse complement strand
TTTTTTTTTTTTTTTTTTTTTTTTTTTTTTTTTTTTTTTTTTTTTTTTTTTTAGTGTTCCGCTCATTATACGCTTCTAATAGTACCTTTAGCTGACAATGATTTGCTTGCAGTCTATGGGTGCTTAAACATGCCATCGTCGAATTCTTCCGACGGCTTAATGTAACTTGGAGACGAACCTACGATCTGGCCTTGCTGTTCATACGCGGTTTTCTCATCGCCACTTTCATTGCCGTCGTGATAAGCGATCTGGTAGAATGCCAGCCCTTCAACCATTATTGGCAGGTGCTCCCTGATCCAGGGGGCCAATGCCGTCAGGGGTATGCGCAGCTCCTGACCATGGCTGTCTGCAATGTCATGACGGATCTGATGCTCGTCGTATTACCCGTTCCAGTCATCCTGAGCAGCTCGATGAGCGCAAAACGCAAGCTCCAGCTTGTACTGCTCTTCTCCCTGAGTCTCGCTCCTGTCATAGTCACCATCTATAGGGTACCGAAGATCATCGAACACAACGGAAGCCAGCAGACCCGTTCGCTCTACGCCTCGGTCGAGCTGCTCTTCGCAACCGCAGCAGCAAACGCCCTGGTACTCGGTTCCTTTGTCCGAGACAGGGGCATAAAAAAGCGACGATTCAAATACGAGTCGATCGCAGGGGGTTCCGTTGACCGCTCGTCGGCATCTGAGTCCCGCCGGCCAACCATGCTCCGACACTGGGGTAGCGACGAGGACCTCGTCCGGGACCTCGGCCTCGGCCTGAAGCCCGAGCTGCGAGACACGCACCCCCCGCTAGCCGAGCACCATCGCCAGTATATCCCCGCACCGCCCGTCCACGCGCACCAGGATTTGGGTGGCTGGCGGTTCCCCAGAGGCCACGAGCGGCCGCCGAGCTTCTCCCGGAGAAGCGACGACCCGGACGACGCCGACAAGTCGGGGAGGACGCGCAGCGACTCGACCGCCACCCACCGGCGCGTGTCCTTCTTCGACTACGGTGGTTTGCTCGACGATCAGAACCAAACCCCGACCACGACAGCGACGAGCGACAACATCCGGAGGGAGATTGCACCCCGGTATTCTAGCGACAAAACTGGCTCCGGCTCCGGTTCGTCGCCCACCAGAATACCCGAACCAGCTGTCCCAGCGAGCGGGACCGGCCTCATGCGGGGCTCAGCCGCGCTGCTGCAGGATCTGGGCGGGTTCTGGGGATCGTCGGCGCCCGGGTCGAAGCGGAGTAGGAGTACCAGGATGTCAAAGAAGAGGAGGACCAAGAGTGATGGAGACAATGGCGACAGCAGCAGCAACAGCAGTAGCCACCTCTCGCCGATCAAACAGGCTGTGAAGGAGGAAAAGTCGTCTAGGTCGCCACCGCGGCCGCCGCGTGAGCAGCAGCAAGGCGGATCATCGAGGAAGCAGGAACCGCAATTGATGGATGTTGGTGGGCTGCTTGACTGAACTGCCGGAAAGGGCAGATTAAAGCAATCTGTTTTGTATTTGGGATGTTCCCATAATGACGTGATGAGTTTAGGTGGATGTTTGACGGTGGGGTTGATGGGGCCGCTGTCTTGGGATATGGCAGCGGCATGGCTTGTTATAAGCCCGGCTACAGGTGGCCGGGTTGGGATCGGTTCAGTACCAATTGACCAAAGCGGCGTTCAACGGGTACCGGATTCAGACTCAGTTGGGCTAGGGTTGGTTGAATTTGGCTGCGAAGGGATAGATGGGAAGGCGTTTGGAGTTTTCGATTGACAGTTGACACGAACCCGAGAACGCGAATCCCGGCACTCATATCACTGCGATGAGGATGGGCAGACATTTTTGGGCGGGGACCCAGCATATCTGCCGACGAGTTTATCGCGTTGCGTCGGCTGCGACGTCGCGAACATGGGCCATGCTCCTTTACCTCGACGGTAAGGGTTTTTGCATGGGATAATACATCGGAAGTGTTGGGGGTTAAGTTCATCTTACCTCGGTGAGCGGGTGGCCAAAGTCTCAGAAGATGGGATTCTCTGGAGGTTATGCGATGGCTGCATTTTTGCTTGAACCTGCAGATGATACGGATAACATCGGCTCGGTTTGTTGGACTGTTGGATCCTCTGCTTGTTTCTATGCGATATACCCCGGGGCAAAGTTGCCGTCGTTTTCATTGATTACGAAAGAATATTATACATAATGTACCTAGACATTCGAACTTGAATATAATAAGCTTCCAAGCATGATGGCAAACCTACAAATATGTTGGCCGAAGGGTACACTAGAGGCAGGTCTAATAACGGTGGCATATCGTTTGGGCAGCATGGCAGACACGTATTTTAAAACTGTCCGATTAAGCATCATGTATCCACTGCCAGAAACTACCTTGTTTGAGGTCGCGGAAAGACAACCTAGCGAAAAAGAGGCTGTGTTTGTCCTTCCGGTACGAGAACAATTCAACATCATGCCCTATCAACCAACCAAACGCCAAGAGAAAATGAAATGCAAAGTCCAACCAACCCAGTAAAGCTCTAACGCCCTCCTTCGGACTGATTTGGGGGGAATGCGCCTTAAAAATTTGCACCCTGGCCAATCTGCACTGATGCACTGCTCCCCGTCTAATCCAACAATCACCCAGCTCATAACAGGAACCTCATACACAAAGCCGGTAACTAGCATAGCGCCCCGCGGTCTCACTCGTCCGTATAATCTTGACCACCTGTCCCTTCTTCAGCCCCAAATAGCGCGCGATGGGGTCCTTGGACAGGATGCGGGGCAACTGGGTCTCCTTGAGACGGTAGCGCTTCAGCAGGGCAACCTTCTCCTCGCGGCTTAGCAGGACATGTTTGGGCACGAGCTCGTGGTGCGTGATGTTGACGAGTAAATCTTCCTCGAGGAAGCACTCGATCAGGGTGAACTGGGAGGTGACGGTCATGACCTTGCGGGCCTGGGCCGACAGTGCGACGGCCGTGACGAGGATGCCGGCCTTGAAGTTGTTGGTCGAGCAGTGCTCGACAAACTTCTTCATGACTGAAATGCCAATCGATGTCTTCTCTGGGCAGAACTCAACCCAGATGGTGCCGCATTCCGGCGCGGGGTCTGGGTTAGACGGGGTTGGAGGGGGGGTGAATTTCTGGATCATGGACTCGGACGGGCGGGCGGAGAACTGCATCTTGGCGCGGCTGGTTGGAGGATAAGAGTCAGTCATGACTGAGCGAGCGGTGATGGGTTAATGGGAGCAATGGTTCGTACTTCGGGCTGCCATCGTCGTTCGTGTACTCGGCTCGGAAGCGGTCGAGCGAGATCTTGACTTCTTCTTCAGCCAGTTCGTAGCCCTGTGGATAGAGCGAATTAGTCAAATTTCTGGTACTTGATCCAGACCATGCATCCGTGTTTTATCAGGCAATCTGCGTACTCTGTCCTGCACCATCTCATGGATTGTCCTCCACGCGCGCCAGAGGCGCGACACCTCCTTCAAGTGGGCGCTGGCGCTGCTCTCCTCTTCCATTTTTGCGGTGGAAATAGATCTGATTTACCCAGATCAAAACTCGGGTGAACTTAAAAAAAAAGAAAGAAAAAATTTGCGCGAGGGATGCGGCCGAGTTGTAAGGTTCTCTGGGTTCGATGTTCGCGATGCAATGCTTGAAAGCACTGACTGCTCAAAAAAATGCGGCGGCCTACGATTGCCGCACGACTGCAGATGGGGGCCCCAAGCACTGTTAGATACACACCTGGCGTGGATATGTTTGTTTCCATAAACGCATACAGTGTGTATAGCAGAGGCCCAGCCTGCACTGTACCCCTGGTTTGACTGCCAATATGACACAAGCAGCGATTCAGCGGAATTGACAGGAGAAAAGCATATGATGTTCAATCTAGATGACTAGAAATATCTAGGATGTACAACGACGACTTAAGCTCGATTCTTAACAGAATAAGAAGTGGACAGACGAAGGACCAATGCGCTGTCGACTAAGCAGAACTCTAAGGTTCACTGTGCGGGCTCGGCTTAATCAATATCAGATGGCCGAGTTGCGCATCAAGTGGTGACAGGAAATTGCCATAGATGCATGTTCTCCGCGATAAATGCATCGGAAAGGCCACGGGGTCTGCAATCACTGAATCTAAAAATGAAATTTTGGTGATCCAAGAGCTGCAG
This sequence comes from Corynascus novoguineensis, assembly GCA_033296725.1. NCBI lineage: Eukaryota > Fungi > Ascomycota > Sordariomycetes > Sordariales > Chaetomiaceae > Corynascus > Corynascus novoguineensis. The sequence continues at coordinate 136,158 of MU857675.1, read as the reverse complement.
AGGAACGTCGAACTACCTATTTATCCCTCGTCCGGAGGGCATCTTCTGACCGTGCAGTGTTCGCTCGACCTCCTTCTCTGCAGTATTATATATACGGGATCCAACCCACCATCAATTACTTGCAACCATCTTCTAAACCACAAGCCGTTCGCATCGGCACATCCATACTCAATACGGCGTTTCTCACTCTTCACCGGCTCCGCTTCGGTTATTACACCTTCTGCTAGACAATATCTCTCAGACACTTACGCCATGGCTACCGATTCCGCTACTCCTTCCGCGGCCGCCCCTGCCGTGACCACCAAGGTCTCCAGGCCAGACGAAGAGGCGTACCAGAAGACGCTCGCAAAGCTCCAGAAGGAGCACGATGAGGCGCTCGCCCGATACGTAAGTGGATGACGGGCTGTTTCGTTTCCTTTCCATTCCCAGCGATGAATAGCTCGAGACTGACTTTACGCCCTTGCGACAGAATGCGTCGAAGGCGAAACTTGACAGCGCGTTGCCCAAGCAGGGTCAGGAGAGTCCTCTGGTTGCCCGCAAGAAGCAGTTGATCGCCCAGGCCGAAGAGATCCGCACGAAGCAGGGCGCCGGAAAGCTTGCCCGGGGCGGCAAGCTGGACCAGATCAAGGCCCTCGACGAGCAGCTCCGCCGCCGGATTTCCGAACAGAAGGCCGCTCGGTCCAAGATCCCTTACAAGAGCGTCGAGGAGATCGACGCCAAGATCAAGCAACTTGACCAGGACGTTGAGAGCGGCAAGATGAAGCTCGTAGACGAGAAGAAGGCCCTTGCCGAAATTACGAGCTTGCGCAAGCTGCGCAAGAACTTCTCGGGCTTTGACAACGACCAGAAGGCCATCGACGATCTCAAGGCCAAGATCAAGGAGATCAAGGACTCGATGGAGAACCCCGAGGCTAAGGCGCTCAGCGAGCAGTACAACAAGATCCAGGCCGAGCTGACGACCGTCAAGAGCGAGCTGGACTCCGTTTACAACAACTTGACTGCCCTGCGGAATGAGAAGTCTCAGCTCCATGACAAGCAGCAACAGACGTGGGCTGCTCTGAAGAAGCACAAGGACGATTACCACACGCAACGCAAGGCCGCCCTGAAGTGGGAGCGCGAGGCTCGGGAGAAGCGCCGGGAGCGCGAGCAGGCTGAGCGCGATCGGATCGCAAAGGAGCGCAAGATGGCTCGTGCTCAGCAGATGCTGGCCGAGGCCAGCGATCCGGCTTTCACCGAGGAGATCCGCCGCGCCAACAACCTGGTGCGCTTCTTCGACCCGTCGCACGTCGTCGAGGAGAAGACGCCCCTGCTCGCCGACAAGGGCCTCGCCGCGTCGGCTCAGCGCAAGGTTGACGACTCGGGTTTCCAGGGCATGAAGCTCGTGCGCAAGGAGGACCGCGATGACGAGTACCTCCCCGCCGTCAAGAAGGGCAAGAAGGGAAAGAAGAGCCACGCTTCCGAGACCCCTGCCACCAAGTTCAGCTGCCCCCCCTCGGTTATTGAGGACTGTGCTTTCGTCGGTGTTAACCCGCCCATGAGCGCGGCAGAGGTTCCCGAGGTTGTCGAGAAGGTCAAGGGCAAGATTGCCCAATGGAAGGCTGACCAGCCTGCGCAAACCCAGAAGGTATGGTTTTGATTCTCTCCACGTATTGCTCTCATGTTCCCAAATCACTAACCGGCATGCAGAACATTGAGAAGGCCAAGAAGGAAATTGAGCGCCTCGAGGCGGAGGAGTCGGGCGCCAACACCCCGAAGAAGGAGGACGGCAAGGAGACCGACACCAACGAGACTGTGGCTGAGGCCGCTGAGAAGGTGGCCGAGGTCTCGCTCAACGAGAAGAGCGAGGCACCTGAGGAGGTTGAGGCCACGGCCTAAGCGTCCGTGGGCCGCAACAAACGCATCGACATCCCTCCACCAACTATCTGCCTTTCCTGGAACAAGGCTTCGGCTTCGCGCATGGGCTGAATAGGGGTCATATTTTTGGTCTCATAGTATCCCATTCTTAATGCCATTGTTATCCATTTTTCTTTTGCTCGGAAACGCATCACCCATCTGTAGCTGGTTGTTCAGCGGGATCCGAGTCTGGTAGCACACCTGTGGTCTTTGCTTGGTCTCCGCCTGCCTCTTTTCTTGTATCTATCTTGTCCCTTTGTTTGATCGGGTACGGAAACGAAAAGGAAACGGGAACCATCAGGGCTTGAATGCATATATACATTGGAATCACGCTGTTGTCTGCCAATTGCCATCACATATCCAATAAGTCTGAACCCGAGTGTAGGAAATCGCTCTGCCGCTCGTTGGACCATGCAATCCGTCACCCAGTTTCATCGGTATACACCACTGCAACGAGAGGAGTGACCGGCCCCAGTTCTTCCAGCTTAGCACAAGCCAGAGATTGTTCCACGAGGCTCGCCGCCTGCGATGTTTTCCGCATGCAAGCCCACGTAGGAGATCTGTACGTCAACCCGAGTCTCTTCGTCGCTCGCATATCCGGCCCAAAGAGTCCGGCTTCCGAGTCCTCCGTGTCCCACCTTTCGCGTCCCGCGATCTGACGCCGGGAAAAAAAGGCCAGCATGGCGCCGGATCCGGGTCTGTACTACATTAGGCATCGCCGCTACCTTCCTGACTCCGTAGCCCCCTTCAGGCATACATTCGTCGACGCGATGTGCCGAGCGTGGTTTGCGTCTGTCTATGTCGCCTGATTTCGCCCCCATGCCCCCTTATCTCCTCGTTCATCACACGCTCAGAACTAGAACTGTTACACTGACACACGTACGCACGAGAAAGTACTGAGTTCCCTCGATAAACCTACCCCTGGTAACAGATGACAGACAGCAGCATGCAGTGATGGAGCAACCGGTGGATTGTTCTGATGTAGTTCACTTCCGCCCTCCAGGCCCGATGCCGTCTGTTGTTCGGGTCCCGGCTATGTGCCAGCTTTCCTCCCTCAGTTTCCAACCCCTCCCCCCCACGCGTCCCTTCCGATCGGGTATCACGGCGGATAGTAGATGGTATGCCGTAGAATCTGTCAGGTGATGAGACATGTAACACAGGGGAACACGTAGCCTATTCCTTCGTTTTCCTTGTCATTTCCTCCAAACAAGGATCAAGCAGGACAGGAGGGAGTGCCCACTGGGCCGCCCTGGCCCAATGCTCCCTTGGCACCATATGGCGATGGCGGGAATATGTAAAGAGCTTTGTGAACAGATTGGCAGATTTTGAAGACCAGAATGTTCTCGAGGGTTCTCTCTGCTTCGTGCTCCTTCCATACGTGACTGGACTGATGCTCTCGTATTCGGGGTCTGCTTACTAGTTTTTTTTTTTTTTTTTTTTGAGGGATTGTAAGGGGAAGAGACGGAGCATGTTAGGAAAGGGGCGGAGAGGAGACTCGTCGGATGTGCTGTCCGCACGACTAGACCTCCAACAATAGCGGCTGAAGAGGAGACCTCCTCATGGCGAATTATATGAGAAAGCATACTAAGGTATCTTAGTCAACCCACATCAATCACTCCATCGTTGGTTTATCTGCTATATCTTCGATTATAGCAATTCGAAAATGACCTGTTGACTTCTTGATACTATGCTGGTTGAACGTATAATATTTGAAGTCCTGGAGTCGTCATCTCAGCCACTTCGGTACCGAAGGATTGAATCATCCCTCCTAAAAAAAGTTAAACCTGAGTAGAATGTACACTATGGCAATTGCAGTCTCAGCCCGAGATTAAGATATCTCAATTTCTATGTATCTAGTGTCTGCCTCTCCATTACATATGTACACGAGCAGGCGCCTCCGGTTCGAAAAGGGAAGAGGCACGCCGTTCAACGGAACCAGACGGATCTTTTTCGGATCTCGCAGCCAGCTTGACGCTGAAACCGCCATCGTGGCCCGCCGTTCTGAGCTCCGCATCCTCCGAAATTGCCTTGCCAATCTGCCTCCCATACAGAGAATATACCAGAAGAGGATAGCCAACCTCGTCCGTCAAATTACCACTCTCCAATTTTTTCGGACCCATTCTCATGCTGATTCAATCCGTCCTCCCCCTTCCCGCCAGCGTCACGCAGAAGCGGTAGCCGACCATTTCTGGTCCAGGCTCCCAAGTGAACCGAAAAGCGCACGAGCAACCTAAAACGCCGGGCAGATGGAAAGAGATTGAAGCGAAGAAAGAGGGTGAGATGTGTATCCGAAAAACGAAAAGAAAAATCCGTGCCGTTATCCGGTCCCTGGAAAAGAAAGAGAACGAAAATGGTCATATGGAGCTCCGTCCTGCTCTGCGTGAGATATTTTCTCCCCTTTTGAGGCCCCTTTGTACACGCTCATGCCTCGACGTCGAAGAGAGGAACAAAAAGGCAAGACGAATAAACTCCCAAAGATGGCATCCGGAAAGCAGACAAGAAAAAGCAGCCAGGCCGGGGCTATGCAAGTCGTTATCGTCGAACGCTAACCGAAAGGAAAACCCGAGACGTATCACATGCTCTCGTTAGACTCATCAGCGTATCGAAGACGTTGGAATCGCGGAGGAAACAGCCCAGGTAGTGCGAAAGCGAGGCCGGTGATTAAGAATGCGTGCGGCCCGCATCCCTTTATACCACCTTCACCGTTTCCCCTCAACGTTGTGTCAGAGGGGGCGGGCGAACGTCACTCAGTGATAAGGTTGCGGATAGTATGACGGTGGCGGCGGCGGCGGTCTCCCATAAGACTGCCTTCGCTCTCGCGGGGCCGGCGTCCTCCTCTCGCGCAAGGGCTCGAGAGGTGGTGGGGTCCGGCGAGGCATGGACAGGTCCCTTTCGTGGGCAGCGAGGCTGGGCCCGCTCGCCACAGTAGTGGCGCCGCCGCCGACACGCCGGGCACCTTTGCGCGGCCCGCTGAGGGCGCTGAGGGGCGGGTCTTTGACAGCTTGCTCATTGTCGTCGGGCAGGGTCAGTTCCACCAGGCTGTAGAAGTACTCGAGAACTTCCGGATAGCGCTGCACCGACGCTTGCCAGTCTTCGTCAATGCCTCGCTTCAGCTGGGCCTGGGCGGCCTGGAGCTCGTTAGGGTGCGGCGGCGCGTGGTAGTAGTGATACGAGTGTGCTGAGAGGCGTTCGAGGTGTTGGGCGTGGGCCGCCTTGCGTCTCTCTGTGAGAAGTCGGAAGTATTCGAGGATGTAGTCTTGTGCATGAGCTCGTACCCATGATCTGATTGAGAGGTCAGCGTGCTCATCTAGGACAAAGTCAAGGACAAACCAGGAAGGGAATTACTTACCGTATATCATTGTATATCGACTGCATCATGCGGCTCTCGGCTTGCCTCACGGCGACCTCCAGGCCCTTTGCCTCGCATTCGCAGGCGAGGGCGGCCGGAGCGTGGCAGATGGCACAGTCCGGGTCCATCCTGACGACCCCTTTCCGGGATTTGGTGGAGGTATAGTCTCTGGAATACATTGTTTTAGCGCTCATGTCTGGACGCGTGGAAGGTCTTTTCGAAACATGTGTGGATGTGGGGGGGAGTAAACACCACCAAGTCTTAACTTAGTGATACAGGGAAAAAGGCTGACATGCGTAGAGTAGTCATGGCCTTGGTCATGACCGGTAGATTCGAGGGTCCAGCCCAGAATAAGAGAAGGATAGAGACACAATGGCAGAGGAAGAAAGCAAGATGGTGTGGGAGGAGAACGCCAGATGATAGGGGACACGCAGGCGGCGGCGGCGGCGCTGGGTATCAAGGCGATAGATTGATAAAAGGAGGGCGTGAATGGGCGGACGAAACTGACCTGGACTAGAGAGCACGCAAAGAAGGGGGCGGTAGTCGAGCGGCAGCAGTAGGGCGTCGACACAGGTAAAGAGGAGGGACAGTTGCAGCAGTTCGTGCGTCGTGCGTCTCGTGCACCGTTGTGTGCTGGATGCCGTGGACGAAGAAGACCAAAAGCAGCAATAGGACCAGATACCACGTTTCTCGGGGGGCAGCGAGAGAGAGAGAAGAGACAAGAGGAGTTGCATCCGCCGAGGTCGAGTCAGGGAGCGATCTGGAGCGATCTGGGGACGGCGAGCGGCTCTCTTTGGCGGACGGCGGCGAGGTTGCAGCACGAAGAAGCAGGACGAAGCACGACGTCGCAGGAGGAGGTGTCGTCTGAGAAGTCGGGCGGGCCAGCGAGAGACTGGGGGGTTCGCACAAACCAAGGCGGGCTTAACCACGTTTAGACTGGAGACTGTGTCGTGGCTCGAATGCAGGCCTCTGGCAGCATTGGACTGCAGCTTGCAGCGGCCCAATGCTGGAACTGGCCAGTCCCACGACGCGCTGGGTTCTGGCGGGGCCCAATTAACCCTCGGCCAGGGCTTGAGTTGTTGTTAGCACCCGCGTCGTCCGGGGGTGGGCTTATTGCATTTGCAGAGTGGCAGGTGGACCGAAATGATTCGCTCCTTGAGATCGAGAGCAACCTAAAGACTTGTTGTGCGCGTTTGCGGGGGAGGGGCGACAGATGGCAATGGAAGAGACAAGCAAGAATGTAATCCGTGCAGAGCAGACCCTCTGGGCGGATCCCCGGCCGGAAGAGGAGGTCGGGGTTGTGGAGACGGCGAGGTGAGGAGATCACGGGAGAAGAGAGGGGAAGCAGGAAAGAAAGTTCTCTCGATTCTCTCGTTCCAAGGCAGAAGAAGACACAGACATGCACGACAGAATGAGAATGGCAGCACGGAACCAATTGAGGACAGAAGAAATGTCATACATTAACGTTGAGTGTCTGGCAACCTTATCCCAGGCTTGTCTCGCTCCCTCAAATTTGGGTTGGGCATTCGGGGGCGGCAGCTCGCCGCTCTTTTCGGCTGCTGACCGCAGGTTTGGTCCGCGGAGAGGGCCAGCCCCGAGCGGCAGACCGAGAAGCCCAAATTGCGGGCCAGCCACTTGGCCGTAGGCGTGACTCGGGGAAGCACCCGCATGGGCATCGCAGCCCGAATCCTTGCCTCCCGTCCTACCTTAGCGAGAGGCAGACGCGGGTAGGGCAATGGGAATCTGTGGGTGGGGAGTGATCGAGATAAGAGAACCACTTGCTGTCTGACGTTGAAAAGTTGTGACTTCCTCCAAGATGCACTTGAACGCGAAATCGATTGAAACAAGATGGGACGGATCGGTCAACCGATCGCGGCGCTCCTTCCCTCCCGAAGGCTAAGGCTCGGCTTCGGCCGGCCACCCCCGCTGCACTCCTCTGGGGGTGAATTTAGTACTGGATCTTATCTTATCGCTCGATTACCACCTGCTCAAATTCACTTGCATTTGCTAAACCTTAGCTCACGGGCGTTCAATTGAACAGAGATGCGCTGCGGATACGCAATTGAGGCATCGACGCGGCAAACATAAATCCAAAATGGCCTGCCGCAGCCCGCGCAGCCCGCGGGTGATGCTGCCCTTCCTCTACCCGTTATTATTCGCCCCCAATGACGCTTTCCGCTCGAGCATCGCCGCAGCAGCTCGTGGCACGCGACGAAGCAGCACCGACGCCTCGAGGTCGACCGACTCGAACGAGCCGTCGCCCAGGTCCCGGCTAAACCCGGCACCAGACGACTATTCCATGTCCAACTTTGCCGACAAGGCGAAACTCACACTCCACGCCGGCCCTGGCGGCCATGGCTGCATCTCGTTCATGCGCGAGGCGTTCATGGACGACGGCCCTGCCAACGGCGGCGACGGCGGGCACGGCGGCAACATCTATATTCAGGCGGTCCACGGCGAGACGTCGCTGCACAAGTTGGCGCGGAGGAAGGTTGTGCGCGCGGGCAGGGGCAAGAGTGGCATGGGCAGCTCGAGGTCGGGCCAGCGCGGAGAGGACGTCGTCATCGCGGTGCCTGTTGGGACGGTCGTTAGAGAATTGAGTCGCGACGACCCCGAAGCCGAGAACCGCTTTTTGACGAAGCGAAAGAGGCGGGTCTCCAGGGACGTCCAGCCAGTGGAGGAAGGACCAGACGGAGAGCCCATAGAGGACCCGGACCGTGCCAAATGGATGTTGTACCCCGGCATGTCTTCGTCCGACATGAAGAGACTGGAGCTACCGCCGCTGCCGCATCGCGAGCGCCTGCTGCATCAACCCAAGGCGCCAATACAGCTCGACCTATCCCGGCCCACACCGCGGCCGGTATTGCTTGCCGTTGGGGGGCTCGGCGGGCTAGGCAACCCTCATTTCGTCACCAAGGGCACGCCCAAACCCATGTTCGCGACAAGGGGAGAGCGCGCCATGTCGATGGAGATTGAGCTAGAGCTCAAGCTTCTCGCAGACGTCGGGCTAGTCGGGCTGCCGAATGCGGGCAAAAGCACGCTCCTACGATCCATTAGCAACAGCCGCACACGTGTGGGCGACTGGGCCTTCACCACGCTGCAGCCCAATATCGGCACCGTCGTGCTCGACAACAACAGGGGCCGCCCGCTCCTGACGAGCTACCGCCGCGTGTCGGCGGCCGACTCCCCGACCCCCGAGGACCCCTTCAACGCCTATCCGCGCCCGCAGGAGCCCGAGTTCGAGCGCCGCACGCGCTTCACCATCGCCGACATTCCGGGCCTGATCGAGGGCGCACATCTGGACAAGGGCCTCGGGATCGCCTTCCTGCGGCACGTCGAGAGGGCGGGCGTGCTCGCGTTCGTGCTGGACCTGAGCGCGGGCAACGCGGTGGCGGCGCTGAAGGCGCTGTGGAACGAGGTCGGCCTGTACGCGCAGATGCGCGAGGAGGAGGAGCGTGAACGCAAGCGGCAAGCCGCCGTCGACTGGAGCGCCGCCGCGGGCACCGACGCAGATGACACCACCTTCTGGCCGAGCCACCTGACGGGCGACTATGACGCGCCCGTGGTGGACGCGGGCGGCTTGCACATTGCCGGCAAGCCGTGGTTCGTTGTCGCCACCAAAGGCGACCTGCCGAACACCCAGGACAATTTCCGGGAGCTGAGGGACTACCTGGCGGCCATCAGCCGCGGGGAGGAGAAGCATCCTAGCGGCGTCGAGGGGGCGTGGACCCGTGATTGCGCGGCTATTCCCGTCAGCGCGATCAATGGACAGGGCGTGGACCGGGTGGTGCATTGGGCGGTTGGGTTGCTCGATGGCTGAGGTGTGGTTGAGAATAGATGATGCGGTGGGTTAAGTAAGGGTAGGCTACATGCCACTCTGCGTGTATACTGATATTAGAATGAGAATGTATTTTCTATCCCAGCCTTGACGTTTTGGCTAGTTATGCACTTTATGACATTGTCCCTTCATATGGGCGGTAAGTTGTTCTTCGATGTTCTTTACACGCTACTCGCAGCGATCACCCTAGAAATGCAACAACAGTGGACACTAATAGGCGGCCGTCGTTCCCCAATAGCCGCACGGATCCAGCGGGCTAAATGCGATGAAATGCGATCGGTTTGTGGAAAACGCAGCATAGGGTGGGTAAGTGGTGGGTTACCGGTATTCCCCGAGCAAGGAGGGAATCTTTCAATTATTGGAGCCGATACCAGGTTTAATTGATTTATACTGTGTACATTCTACTCTGATATCGAACATCGTACCGTTGATACTCTACCGATGGAACGGCGGTCACACTACTTTCGATGAAGGGTCCCATCACGAACACGCCTCGCCGGCTCGGGGAAAATGTTGGAGTCGTTTGGGGGGGTATCCAGCGTTTGTCTCGCAAGCCGGATGCCTGTCTCCTCTGCAATACTGGTCAGCACCCGGCAAAATTGTCACATACTATCAGGGGAAATAAAAACCGTGATATACCGCAACGAGGGCGTGGCTTCCGGCGACGTTTCCAACACTTCCAAAGAGTAAAGACCGACGGCGGAAGCGCCACAGCAAGGGCGATGGCTGTAATGACCGCCTCAATGGTCATTTGCATCGCTATCCAACAGCCACTGCGATCGTGACCGTGGCTGACCGGTCCGGAAAGCCGCTGCCCAGGGACGGAGGGATAAACAACTCGGTAGATCGATCGATGACAGCACGTCCCTGCAGGCGGTGCTGGTGCCGATTGAAATCATTCAGCACGGATTGAGGGGAGAAAGAGGTAATAAGATCATCTAAGATGTCTTGGCAGTTGCAATAATTGTTGACCCTTTCAGGTGGTGAGACTTGGAAAACATATTGGAAGAATTGCTGCGCTCTGACTTGACTTTATAAGTTATGCACTACCATGGAGGAATGGAAGCCTCCACATCCTTGACCAAAATCAGTTGTTGGGATTATGGCAAGGGCAAATCGGACACTCTAATCAGAGCATGTTCGCTCCCCCTTCGGTCATCACTGACTTACGTTTTCCGTAATGAATACCTACCAACACCGCCAACTCAATTCCTATTTAAAGTTTACCGGCCTCCCGTAACCATCATTTCTGTTTCTGATCTTCTATGACACCTACCCAGCAACTTGAGCCAAAATCACCCAAGTACCTCCCCGGTGCCCGCATCCGCGGGTTCGCACTTCGGGTCTGTTGGTGCGTTCTCAACCATGTCGAAACATACAGCCAGCTCGGGAGATTGGGAACGATGGAAGAACGCCATTCATGCCCTATACGTCTTAGAGAATCTCCCTTTGCGTGGGCCATCGGGGGTCATAGAAACAATGAAATCCCGGTACGGATTCTCTGCGACGTAATTAAGCATTCTTTCGAATCCTTGGTAGCCGGCGCCTGAACTTACCGTGTCCTAGCAAACGCCAATACGAGCACCGGTTCCAGCAATGGGGCTTTGAAAAAAACATAGTCGGCGAGAATTACCCCGTGATCGCCTCAAAACTTGGGAAACGGAAAGCCGCTGGCAAGGAAAGCAACGTCTTTTGGAAAGGAGAGTTGGTGCCACCTGCCAAAATTCGAAAGGAATCAGCCCGTCATGGTTACATGACCACGCTGGAGAAAATGTACCAGGCGCAAGGTACGTTGATCGAGACGGGTTTTTTATTCTACAACCGCGTTTAATAACTCGAGCACAGCATCTGCAGTCGCAATATCACCGAAAACACCCCCCGGCGTCGAGATTACCACTCCTCCAACCTACCCTGTGGTCAGGAGGGTGTTCCAAGAACTCCCCGTTCTGAATATCCTCCGCTCTGTCAATATCGGCTCTGGTATGAGTACCAATAAAACGTCAGGCGACCACCCTGCTAATGTCACTGATTTCAAGCATGCACTCAGCTGCCGTTCGACTCGGGCAGTTCCACACTGAGTTCGGTCCTGGGCACGGACTTCGAGGTTTCCAAGCCTCATGATACCGTTGCTGCTATCAGGTCGCTCATACCAATCTCGGCATTTGAACACGAGCTGTCCGGGCCCAGCAACGCACTAGGCCATGCTCGCGATGGCAAACCCACTCAGATCCTCAAGGTGGCCGCATATTTGATCTCGAACAACTTCCCGGGCGACTGCAACAGGGCAAAGATGTACGAGTGGTTGAGGGATGCTGGCGTATTCGTCTCGGGAACCCCCCGATTCCTTCGAGAGCCGTCGAGCCGATCACTTCGTCAAGGGCTGCTTCGCCTAGCTGTCGAAGGACATGATACTATTACGGCTGGCGCCATCCTAGATGCGGGAGCAGATCCCAACGAAAGCATCTGTATGGCAGTCACCGACCACATTCCCCTCACGCCTCTTCAATACTCATATCTTCACGGCGATGTTGATTTGGTTAAGCGCTTGCTTCAAGCCCATGCAAAGATCGATCACTCGGAATCTGGGTGGCCTTGCAGCCCGTTACTTGTCGTCATCAACGCATATCGTCACCACTTTGAGCATAGATTTGGTGTGAGGAAACTTGAGATCCTGATGAGACTGGTTCACCAACTACTGAAGGCTGGGGCAAATGTGAACGCAATTGCTCCAGATTTCAAGAACACAAGATACTACGAATGCTCCACATCGTGGCTTGCGGAAATGGAGCCCTGGGGGTCGATGTTTTGCTTGGTGAGGCAGCAGCACTCAGCCCTAACGTTGGCAGCAGCAGCCGGATGTCCGCAGCTTGTCGAGTTCCTCATTGCTCACGGCGCCGATGTCAGCTATCATGTTGTTGGTTACGATGTGTGCGGCGCTCGCTCAGCGCTCCGAGAATGCCTTCTGAATTCATCTGAGCGCCGCAAATGGCTAGGAGTTGATCGTATAATACGGTTGGGTCTCCCTGCTCTTGTCAAAATAGCTAAGACGTTTATCAAGGCGAAAGTGGAACTTAACGACCACCTACCTTGGCTTGATACATTCTCTTGTTGCAATATCTACCGTCATCAGCGCTGCGATTGTCATTATCATTGCAATTTCGATTGCTACTCAGCACTTGACCTGGGAATACTCACTGGAAACTCGAGTCTGATCAGTGCCTTATGGTCCGCCGGTGCTCAACCAACGCTTCGTTCATTGGAGGTCGCTCTCAAAGCGCGGTGATACGACATCTTTTGCCACCTTTTGGACGCAGACCCCACTGTTACAGGCTGCGACTTCTGGTTTGCAGGATCCTTAGTGGTAACGGAGCAGCAGAAAACGAGAGCCAAGGTACTTGCGGCAATAGAGCTGGGAGACTCCGCCAACCTCGAACGTATTGCCGAATCGTACGACTGCTCAAAAATCTTCAATGATTGCCATGGTTTGAAGGAAGCCATTCAAGAATGCTGTCTCGAAGGTTATGACGATACGCTCTTATGGTTGGTCGAGAGACGTATTCTGCCAGAGCAACCCAAAAGCTCGGTCCTTGGCTATTTGATTGCGCTCGCAATTCAGCAGGGCCATTTAGAACGGGTGGATGCATTTCTGAAGGCCGGCGCCGATGTGAATGGGCGGTTACGGAAAGACCGCAATTCACCACTCTGGCTCGCCATTGAACAAAAAAACAAAACACTTGTCCAAAAACTCCTAGATCATGGCGCATATGTCCAAGATCCCTCAATGGGAAACCTCCTAGTTCACGCAATTGAGTGCGGCGATCATGATGTCATCCAGCTTTTGATGGCATATGCTCCTTCACACCCCGGGGGAAAGCACTATTTACGGATATAGGATGTACTATCCGCTTGTGGTTGCAATATTCAAGAGGCAATGGGAACTTGTGCACCAATTAGTGCAGCGCGGAGCATTGGCAAACCAACAGTGCCCGTCGCGCTTTTTAACGCCCCTCGCCGCTGCAGTCCGTGCCGACAACATCACACTTGTTCAGTGGCTTATTGAAATGGGCGCTGAACTAGGTGATCATAGTGCGCTGAGCGCTGCTGCTGAGAAGGTAGATTCGGTCTTTCTGAGGTTGTTCTTGGATGAACTATCAGACGAGAAACGAAGCGGCGAGCGACATGCCCTGTATGCGGCTGTCTACACGGCGATAGACCACGACCGCCTTGAGAACTTCGGCCTGTTATTAAAAAGAAGAATTGTAGACGTGAATACTTTGTGGAATTGTAAACGGCTCTTACACTATGCTCTCCATTCGCGCAGAATCCGGCGGCATTGCCTCGAATTTGTGCGGTTGGTTCTCGAAGCGGGCGCTTGTCCTCACACTGTCCTCTACGGCTCGATGCAAAAACCCATCACCGCTCTCATCGCAGCAATTTGCGGACAAGATCTGGAGTGTGTGAAGATTATTCTCGAGAAAACAGCAAGCAAAGATGGAGCCTGGCTACCGGGAACTGAATACTCACCACTTCAGGTGGCGACTCTACTAGGATCCTCGGAAATCATCAAGCTTCTCTTGGTTCACGGTCATAATCCAAATATCGTACCGCTTCCGGCTCAAGGAAAGACCGACAGCCGCGTTAACTCCCAATCGGTCCCGAACAAGACACTATGGGAGGAAGGGTACGAACTTTCCGAAGTGTACTCATACCTTGAAGAGGGCATCAACTTCCTGACAGAACACTGGCCCAAAACTCCATTACAGATTGCGTGTCTATCCGGCCACTTGGAGGTCGTTGAGTGTCTCATCGAATACGGCGCGGATGTCAACGCGCCGCCGGATGAAGAAGCTGGTGCCACAGCCCTTCAATTCGCTGCCATGGGCGGGTACCTCGGCATAGCATACCTGTTGTTGCAGAAGGGAGCAGATGTTAATGCAGCGCCGGCGCAATCTGAGGGTCGGACCGCCCTCGAAGGTGCAGCTGAGCACGGCAGAATCGACATGGTACGGCTCCTAATGAATGCCGGCGAGGACATATCGGAACCGGGTGGACAGTACGAGCGTGCTTTGGATAGGGCCTCGGTAAAGGGGCACTGGGCTGTCAGGGACTTGCTCAAGTCATACTTGTCGTCCTAAGATCAAACGGATTTCATTTGGTTGTACCCTTTCAGATTATTTCCTGCTTTTTTTTCTCTTTCTTTTTTCTTGTCACTTGGCTCCATTCCATACCTTCCACTCTCTTCCTAGGCTCATGTTGTTTTCAAGCTTCTTCTATCACTCTCTGTCGTATTTCTTAGAGTTGTTTCAACGGATCACTACCCTAGTGTCTCGATATCGAATTTCTGATACGTTGTCGAGATACCTAGGAGTCAACTGATGAAATATCATCATCGCAGAGCTCAGCCAGTGCCAGCTCCTTATCAATAGGTCATGTCGAGTTGTCACCTCGAATTCGGTTAGGGTACATACTGTTTGACATCGACCACGTTAGTAAACGAGTATAAGGCAGTCATGGACCGCCTTGCACTGCTGATGCAATTGGTACATGGGAAGCAAAGTAATAGTCGAAATTGAATGTGTAGAAAGGATGTTGAATTCAAGTGAAGGATACGCACAACAAAGCCGATATATGGCTCTACTTGCCACAATTACATACAACGGGCCACACCGCCGGTTGGAGACCAGACGCCTGTCGCCATATATCACACGCATGGCGGCAATTGAGGTGTTGCTGAGCGAGCGGACCAGTCACGGGCACAAGCCGTGACTGGTTATCTATGTAGGATTAGGGTCGAGACCCGTTGGAGGGGCATATCCTCTGCAGCTGTGGGCCTCTTTGCTTGCTTTCCTCGCCCAATCACACACATCATAAACCCATCTCAAGGTCGCTATCCTGAGCTATCACGCTCGCTCGGGTAGCCTGGCTATCATGGCTACCTTCCCTGCGCCACAGATCCTCCTAAGCCACCTTGTGGCTTCAGTGGCATTAGATCGCTCGCGGTGGCTGGCGCTCTTGGGCTATCGTGTTTGTGCCTTGCATCTTGGCGCGTGTGCTGATTGGCAGCATGCCGCTTCCCTTGCCTCCGCAGGTCGTGATAATACATAGTTATATGGTTGGTTCGTGACACCGCGTCTTGATCTCGTTATGATGCTCCGCTTGCGGGTTGCCTCCGTGTTTAGCACTTAAACCCCGAGATACTCGTATAAAGGCGCCCACCCCTAGTTGAGTTCATATATTCGAGCTTCCTGTTCTCGGGCACAACCTTTCTGACGCCTGCATAGTACGGCTCATACGCTATCCTCGCATTGCTCTTAAATCCTCCTTGTCGGTCCAACCAACAAGCCGAAGTGCCAATTTTCTCAAAGTACATATCATCTTGAAACCAGGTTATTCCAGTACAGCAACCGCATTAACGGCGTGGTGGGCCGCCCTATAAGGGGATCAAACAGCTGAGGTTTGAAACTTGCCCACCATGATTCAAAATCCCGCTAGCTCTAGGACAAACAACCTAGCCAAAGCAACCGTAAGACTCATGGATATCGTAGACTCTGGCTTGGATATAACTAGTGGGCATGCGATAGAGCCTTGTCTTCTTGGACTACCGTACCAGGGCGAGCCTTCTCACACTCTTTCGCAAATGGGAAGAGTTTAGGAAGAAGGATCTTCGTCTGGTATCGATACCAATCGACCCCTCCATTTCCCCCACTTCCAAGCTTTCCGTTCTTCTTGTTCCATTTCCATTCTGGTTTCCGGCCAGACCGGGGCTTCAAGCCTGACCTCCCCATGCTTGTTTCAAGTTCCCACTGCTCCCGTAGGATAGGCTCTAACTCTCTATTTAACTCCTGTATGACTTTCTCAGCTTGTTCTTTTTCTTGTTTGGTTTCAGGAAGCCAACAGTGAGAAGGACCTTTCTTGTCATAGGAGAAACAAACCCAGAACACGAATTCAGAATAACCTTTCCAACTCTCGCGAATAGAGCTTCGGGTATATCTTTCCTCTGCTGTTCATTCCAGCTAGCGTACAATCTTATGATCTCGACATTTATTCCCTAACACGTAGTCTATGAGCAGCACGGACCTCTCTCAGGACTCAACACTATCAGAAGCTTATTAATAGACAAAATAGCTCTTGACGTACGCCATGAGACTACTAAAATCTCCCTGAAACCGTCCAAATCTAAATCACAAGAAAGGCCCGACCTCAAGATCATCAACGCAGCCCTCCCGCGTATAGAGACAAAGTCCCTTGCCTTGACCCACCAAACACTAGGTGTTAAAGCGTATCGCGCTCTTCTCAATAAGATCTTTGAGACTCTATAGTCCCTCTTCAAACAAGCTGTACAGGTAACCTGACTGGATGTTACCGGTTCAACCTCCCGCCCTTACCTACCGTATACTCGGAAAGACTGGAATCGTCTGTAGGGAAACGAACACGACGTCGTCACCGATTTGGCCGCGCCGTTCACGCTAGAACCATCAAAGCCTACCTTGAGGCAAAAGTCGGAACTCGCCTGACATATTGATGTTGGAAATGATGAGTAATCAGGCTGCCTCAGGCTATTTTGGAAAGCCTCAGGTGCCAGGTCCTATACCTAAAATATGGGCGTAAAGGAAAATGGGCGCTCCAAGACTTGCAGAACGGAACACAGAATTGACAAGACTCACCAGTTGAACCCGATGAATTTGTTGAAATGAGCAGGCGCTCCAGGAGCGGTGAGCTGTAGAAAAAGCAAGAAGCCGGGTGCCACAGCAATTAAAGGGCTCTTGGCGGAAGCATATATTTCAGAGCTGGAAGGTGACCGACACGGGGAACTGAAAACCCGAATTTTCACCGCTCGGAGACTTCTGTGGTGTGGTGCGTCCTATATAGGATAGATTTCCCTGAGGTTCGCCCTCACGGGAGCCGGCTCTCCGCTTTGGGAGTTCCTACAAGTTCTCAGAAACCAATTGACCACTGTTGGATGCCCTGGAGCACCCAAAACCTTCATCGCAGGCCTCTACGATTCAGTGTGACTGTGAAACCGTGGCTGTTGAGTTTCCAACAGAATTAGAGCCCAAGATTTCTGTGTCCTGCGTGGAGCAAATATTCATCAACCCACATAACATCCAACAATTCAGCAGATAATTCAGTTAGAGGGTGGAAATGAGTATAAGGATGGTAGAAAGAAGGAGTAATGCAATTAACGAGGGTGCGTCGTTAGCGCCTCGACAGAGCTTTTCACCTGGGCATCTGTACTTAGGTACAAAACAAAGATGAAGACCCTCCCTTTTTCTTTTTTTTTGCACTCGTATAATTCAATCATTTGATAGAAGAGCGGTTGTAGCTGCTGGTGCAAGGCCTTGGGTGTTGTTTATATTCATGACGTGAAATATGATTCAATTTCAAGTTAACTATCTGACTTAAGATAGGGATTCATCCGGTCCCTCTTTCAGCCCTTTCACGCCAATACAGGCACATGTGTAAGCTTGCAGGCCACGGCAATCCTTCCCGCCAACGCCTTTGTTCCATTTAACAAAATTATCAATCGAGATGGAGTTCCTGGAGCAATGCCAGCACATGTGTCGCCCGGGTTGACGTAGACGAACTTGCTGCAGTTGCTCACCATACCAGACTGGGTTGGGGTAGGTGTCGGGATGCCGTTTCCAGTGCTCGTGGGCTTGCTTCCGACGATGCTGATACATATAAAGGTGTTAGCTTGCAGGACGCGGCAGTCCTTCCCGCCAATACCGGCATTCCATGAAACGAGATTAGCGGTCGAGACGTGGTACAGAGCAGCCAGCTCATCACAGGTATCGCCGGGATTGACGTAGGCAAACTTGTTGCAGTTGTTCACCATGCCCGGGTGTACGGGTGTGGGCGTTGTGATGCCGTTGCCAGCCTTCGTCGTGGTTGCTGGTGGGGTACCTCCAATGATACCAACGCAGGCATACTAATACAAGAGAAAGAGGTTAGCATCGATATCGTGGGATACAAGGATCATGGAAACAGGTCAATCGATAAAGACTAGTACGGAAGTTACTTACGGTCGAGGCCCAGAGACCAGAGCAGTCGGCTTTGGCTGCCGGGTTCCACTTGAGGAGCTGGGCTGCCGAGATGAGTAGAGAGTTGCAATGGTGTCGCAGGTCTCATCTTTCGCCACAAAATGAAACTTATTTACAGTTTCCAACCATGCCGGATTGTGTCGGGAGCGGCGTTGTCACACCATTGCCGGAACGGGTGGTCGTGGTCGTGGAGGAGGCAATGGTCGAGCGCGAGGTGGTGGTTGGGCCTTGGGTTATGGTGGAGGTTCTGGTACTGGTTGATTTGAAGGTCGAAGTGCTAGGGGACTGGGTAGTAGAGGTTATAGGCGGATCGTCGGTAACGGTGCCCACCAAGCAGTACGACTGGTTGGTATCGAGGTCTGGACAAGTAACCCCAGGATTCAACCTCTTGAAATCCTCGACCGAGAGTGACCAGGTATCTGCAAAAGCTCTGGCAGTTGTCATCGCTGTTGGGAGTCCTGGAAAACTCGCAGGTAACAGCTCGGCGAGACAGGACGCGGCCAGAGACTAGTCGGGGGACAAGCCCGGCGGCAAGAATCAAACAAGTATGTGAGCTGCATTCTTCCCACTTGAAACGAGGCTTATCTGAGGTATTAAAGGAATGGACAGAGAAAGGCCGGATTCTGATGTCCTAAAGTTGCAGGCTTGCAGACGTAGACGATCCTACATATCTTATATTCTGCTGCCTTCTAAATTTCTAAATTTACTAATACCTAGTGTATCGAGGAGCCTCTTCCAGAACCAGGCCCAACGACCCAGATGAGGTGATATGCGTGTTGGTGAAGCTCACAGGATCCAACAGAAGCAAAGCGGAGTTGTAGCCACGAAAGAAGGCGATGTTGCGGCTAAGCTCTCTCTCATCCAAATGTCATATCGGTTTTTTTTTTTTTTTTTTTTTTGCATTGCAACGCTTGGTTGGCACGCTTACACTTGGAGACTGGTGATTTCTCGGTGTTGTTGGCGGCACGCACATAGCGATTCCGTGGCTGATTTATAGGTGGATCGAACAAAACCAATAAAACAAAGCCTTTCGCCGGCAAGGCTTCTCCAAAATGTGGCATTCTTACAATGCTAGCGGGATCAAAGCTAGCAAAAGACTCGCTCACAAAAAAACACTGGGCCCGGCCGGGAACTCATTGTACATGTAATCTTACACTGTCCTAACTGCATATCGTTGTCCAATAAAATATCATTGCGAGGATGTATGTGTGATGCTGCGGAAGCCTCTGAGCCTGGAAGGGGCCAACTCGTCACCGTCGAGAAGGTCAGTTTGGTTGGCAATTTCCTGGCCCAGCGGACAGGGACATCGAGCAAAGGTGCCAAGCCGGCCAAGCGGTCCGTAGTCTAGTGTACCACGTATGTACGTAACGTACAAAGTCTCCGTAACTGCTTCGTATGTACGGAGTAGGGAGGTAATTAAAAAATCGACATAAAACCAAGCGCCATGGTAAACAACGGTATATCAGTGTACGGAGTACTCTGTGTGGGGTAAAACGCCTTAAAACGGCGATGTAACGCTCTGTGGCTTCCCGTGTCCTTCGCTAAACACTAAGACGGGAGGACCCCTACCAGGGTCGCTCGCCTGGCCAGCCTGCCCAAACCTCCGTTCCTCATCTTTTCTCAATCCACTTTCCACTTTTGGCGCTCTGCTTCTTTACCACTATACCTTACTCGGCCTCTTAGGTATATAAGTGCCTCCTCGCCTCTGTCAGCAACTTTAGCCGTATATCGTCCTCTTATCTAACAAGAAGCTGTTCGATTCCGCTCGACACCGCGAACAGAATGCGCCTCTCCTCTCCGGTGGTGTGGTCTTTTGTCGCCTCGCTGGTCTGTCTTGGCGCCATCGCCGAACCTGCTGGCGTACTGGAAGTCGACCTGGTCTTTCCACGCAATGAGACATACGAGCCTACGCCCTATATGCCGGTCGTGTTTGGTTTCCGTAACGGCGAGCTCGCACGGCGTCTTGTGCCAGATATTCTCATTACAATACTAAACACGGCCGACTTAGGCAATCCCGAAGGTTACATTGAGACGCCAGTGACGGTGAACTGGACTAGCAACGAGCCCAACTTCGTTTATACTATCTTTCCGAATACGTTCGCAACCGAGGGAAGTTGGACGATCATATGGGATCTAGGTTGGACAAGTTGTAAAGTGGAAGATGATGGGCTTATCCACGGCGATATTGTGGGTAAACATACTACCCGGTTGTCCAGCTTCGTCATGAAAAAGGGTGGGAAACCCGTCGACTTGGTCGCCATCACAGCCAACAACAAAACCTGTACCGAGACACTCGGGGTTGCCCTCAACGTTACCAACACAACCGCATATATCAGTCCTCACAACCGGCCGCAGACTTTCCTCTCTTCCGATTCCAAGTTAGAAACGTGTGTGTTGGTGGCAACCTCTACCCCGACCCCGACTACGAATCCGTGCTTGATCAAGATCGACTCCTCGGCGAAAGCTAAGCAGTGCATCTTGGATCCGACCCCCGATTGCCCGGACCGACGGGAGGAAAATGCCGCCCAGCAGTTGGCCGTTGCCGGGGCTACGTGTTTCGCTGTGGCATTCGGCGCGTTCACGTTTTCTTTTTTTGTCGTGATGCTCGCGGGGGGCACAAGCCAGGGATTGGTGGGGGTTGGGGTTGGGGCGGGTGATTGGTAAAATTAACTTAATATTTCCTTCTTCCCTTTTCTCGGATGTATTATAGTCTATAGCAAATAGTATCTTGGCACACGCTGTTTTCCTTTCATAAAACCTACCTAGGTTTGATAAAACGGTTTAGTAGGAAGGTCCCTTGCACAACACTGGACATCGTAGTTGTTTGAAAACCCCCTTTTTGTGCATATAAAAGGTTGTTCAACTCTCGTTGACACATGACACGCACCCCATATACGGAGTATGCCTAATACCCAGTATTGTGGATTGATCCCATTTTACCCAGACCGGTCACAATGCGCATGGCTTTTGTTACATTGCATAAACCCAATCGGTGTAAGGATTTGTCCGCTCCAACGCGGGTACACGGCAGCTCCTACGCTCCAGATCCCCCAGCCCACAGGAACTGTTCACACCTGGAGCCTAGAAATTGCGGCTATAGCCTCGTTCCTCGAGCCAATCATTCAAGCACAGGATGGCTCGCTAGATTTCGCCGAGGCGTGGAGGGAGCCTAGACCGTGATCGCATACGGATAAACGGCACAGGAAGTGGAGAGGATGGTTGACTGACAGAACCAACTGCATAAATACTTATATTCCCCTTTGCTCGTGCCATAATATAGTCAACGACAAGGCTGACAACAGGAACAGCGTAATCATCATCTTACATCTCTGTACAACCGGTGACAATGATACCGGGCCATCTTGGCCCTTATGACTGAGAACGCGAGCTGGCAGTAAATCACAGGCATTCTCCCGCCGTGCCGGCCCGGTCTCCGGACTTTGGTTATGAAGATACAACAACTACAACCAACTCACAAATCCTCAATCCTACCCCAACACAACCCGAATCACCGAGTTGACGGACCTTCTACAGATGGTTTGAATATTGCCAAGTCTTGCATCCAACAGCTTGTTGGCGGTTGGGCGTTGAGCCTTGTGCCTGTTTGGATGGAGCTATAATCTCAAAGAGGGTGAGACAATGGGGTGAGAGAAAATAAAATGAGAAAAGTTGGAAAGAAAGCTCAGTCGCTCTGGGCGAGAGTTTAAGGGGATTAGGGATTGAAATTGGTATATGTTTCGGCCATAGCGACTAGTCTCATCACTCACCAAAAGCAAGCATATGTGGACAAGTGCACTTTGCTTTTGTATTCTCTTCGCCATTCTTTTTTGGTCTTTGATCATAAATTCTCATTCGGATTGGCCGTGTAGCCATGGTGGCTTCTTCATGGCTCCCGGCGCTGTTTGTGGCCGTCGCCCTTCTACTTTCTGCTAAAGGGGCTCTGGCAAAGGAGCCAGCATTCAGGGCCCCTTTCCGCCTAGGAACATTCGATGATGACGCGACTTGCCCAGAGCGATGCAGCGTTTCTGGTCCCAACACAGGGAACTGGTCTGTCTATCCCAACTTCAAGCCTATCAAGCAGTGCAAGCAAACCATGTTCTACGACTTCTCTCTCTATGATCCAGTCGACGACCCAACTGTTAACCACCGGATCCATGCTTGCTCATCGTTCGGTCCTGATTTCTCCAACATCCCTGCCTCAATCACCCGCACAGCTTCTGTCTCACCAGCCGAAGTTCAGTTCGAGCTTGGATGGTGGAACGAGGGATATGGCCTTGCTGCCCCGGGGCTCCGGTCTTTGGCAAAACAGCTCCGCAGCTATATCGACCGTGGACACGGCGCCACTGACAGGCCCTTCGTCATGTACGGTCAATCCGCCCAAGCCACCATCGGTATCTACATCGGCCAGGGTCTGCTGTACCAGGGCGTTAGCAAGTCTGCGCTCAAGATCTTTCAAGATAACCTCGCAAACCTCGACGTCTTGACTCCGAGCATCGCAATGCAGCTTTGCGCTCCCGGTTACGATAGCACCCATATCTTCGGCGTTGCCGTCACTAGCAACGCGACCTTCGCTCCCATCCAGAACGCTATCAGGACTTGGGCTAATGCGACATGCCTGTCCTTTACGGAATCTAAAAAGTTTTCCGCCGAAGTCATGTTTACCACGCCCCTCCTTCTCTCAAATGAGACCGTTAACTCGACCGTCCAAGCTCGGGGTCGGTCTTGGCCTCGGGCTGGTGCTTCGACCCTCCACCCTTATGCGGCCGAGTGCAGGACGGTGCAGGTAGCGGCGGGCGATGGTTGTGCGGAACTGGCCAAGAGATGCGGCATCTCCGGTGCGTGCCGACTTCACCAAGTACAATCCCGGAGCGAGCTTCTGCTCTACGCTGAAACCAAAACAGCACGTGTGCTGTTCGAGCGGAAAGCTTCCGGATTTTCGCCCCGTTCCCAACGCGGACGGCTCATGCTACTCGTACAAGGTCAAGAGTAATGACAACTGTGCCAACCTTGCCGCCGAATACGGTCTGACGGTCGACGAAATTGAGAGTTTCAACAAGAAAACCTGGGGTTAGGGCGGCTGCAAAGTTCTCTTTCTCGACACCATCGTGTGCCTGAGCAAAGGGACTCCTCCTTTTCCGGCTCCGATTTCGAACGCGGTATGCGGCCCGCAGAAACTAGGCACCGTTCCGCCGACTGATGGCTCCAACATTGCCGACCTCAACCCTTGCCCAATCAATGCCTGTTGCAACATCTGGGCCCAGTGCGGCATCTCTAAAGACTTTTGCATCGACACCAATACTGGTCCCCCGGGAACCGCAGCCCCTGGGACCTATGGTTGTATTTCCAATTGCGGCCTCGACATTGTCAGAGGCAAAGGAGACGGCTCAATCAGGATTGCCTACTTTGAAGGCTATAGCCTGAAACGAGACTGTCTCTTCCAAGACCCCTCCCAGATCGACACGTCCAAATATACACATGTACACTTTGCCTTTGGCCTCTTGACACCAACCTTTGAGGTGAACGTCGGCGACACCCTGTCCTCATACCAATTTACCCAGTTTAAGCGTATCTCGGGGGCAAAGAGAATCCTATCTTTTGGCGGCTGGGTGTTCTCGACGTCGATGGAAACATACACCATCTTCCGCAACGGCGTCAAGCCTGAAAACCGTCTCACCATGGCCAAGAACATCGCCAACTTCATCAAAGAACACGATCTCGACGGTGTTGATATTGATTGGGAGTACCCAGGCGCTCCTGATCTCCCCGATATCCCCAAGGGAGAGGAGGATGAGGGACTCAACTATCTGTACTTTCTTGTTGTCTTGAAAAACATGCTTCCCGGGAAGAGCATCTCCATCGCAGCCCCGTCATCGTACTGGTATATGAAGCAGTACCCAATCAAGGACATCGGCAAAATCGTCGACTATATTGTCTTCATGTCCTACGACCTCCATGGTCAATGGGATGCCCACAACGTGTGGTCCCAAGAGGGGTGCGTGACGGGCAATTGTCTGCGCAGCCATGTCAACCTGACCGAGACCAGGCAGGCGTTGGTCATGATAACCAAGGCAGGCGTACCCGGTGAGAAGGTCATCGTCGGCGTAACCAGTTACGGCCGGTCTTTTGACATGGCTCAGTCCGGCTGCTGGGGTCCCAACTGTCAATTCACGGGAGACCGCCTGAATTCGAACGCGAAGCCCGGGAGGTGTACCGGCACCCCCGGCTACATCTCCAATGCCGAGATTGACGAAATTATGGCCGCCGAAGGATCGCTCCAGGCGCGTTCTGGGCGAGTCGTCACGAGCTTCATCGATACGAGCAGCAACACCGACGTGCTAGTGTATGACGACAACCAATGGGTCGGCTACATGAGCGAAAGAACCAAGAAAACCCGTACGACCCTCTACGCGGGCTGGGGTTTGGGAGGGACCAGCGACTGGGCCAGCGACCTGCAACAGTACCACGGCGTTCCCGGGCCGTCAGAGGACTGGAACGAGTTCAAACAACTCATCCGCGCCGGAGAGGACCCCAAAGACGACCACTCGCGCAATAGCAGCTGGACTCGGTTCGACTATACGAACCCGTACTTGGTTTGGAAAACGGAATACACACCATCTCAACGCTGGGGAAACTTGAGTACGGATGCCGCGTGGCGTGATGTAGTCAGGATCTGGAAAGAGACCGACAAACCTCGTAAGATCTCGTTTACGACCTCAGTCTCGAC
Organism: Corynascus novoguineensis; assembly: GCA_033296725.1. Taxonomy (NCBI): domain Eukaryota; kingdom Fungi; phylum Ascomycota; class Sordariomycetes; order Sordariales; family Chaetomiaceae; genus Corynascus; species Corynascus novoguineensis. Next base: position 111,313 of record MU857675.1, on the reverse strand, counting down.
GACGCTTCACATTTCAGCCGACAACGACTGCAGGCGTATTAACCAATGCAACACGCCTGAGGAATGCACAAAGGGTCTCGACGGACCGTACTCCGGTCCTGCCGCGCAATTCATCTGGAACTCGATGGTGAAAATCCATCAGATGTTTTACGACTACAATGAGATGCTCATTGCGGCCACTAGCTTTGTTAGCATGGCGCTTATCGACTTGGAAAAAACATTTGCGCCGGTCCCAGAGGAGGAAGACAAGGCCTGGATCTACCTCCTAATCGATCTTATCACCCTTGGAACGCTCACTGTTGCCGGGCCCGCGTTCAACAGGCAAGTCGGGATCTTAAGCTATTTCTCCGACAAGTCTCAGAACGATATAAAGGACACCGTCATGACTTTGATCGGACAAAGGACCACCATCGCCAAGGACGTATTGCCGAGTATGCAACATGAATGGACAGACGAGATGCAGGCCACCTTCGGCACTATGTTGGGCCGGGTCGTCAAAGGATGGCTGAATACCACCCTTCTCACTGTCGACAAAACTATTCAGTGGCAGCGATGAGTCCCTTGACATTCTTTGGGATGCCATGTCTGGCGGAAAGCTTATCGAAGGCATGCCAGCACCAGGAACCAAGCTCCCCCCTGTCGACGAGAGTATCGACAGAGAGTTCCAAGCCAACGTGGAAAAGTCCATCTATGCCTTCGCTATCCCAAATCTGTGGCGCGTATCCCAAACGTATGCTTTTGTCCTCGACTCAGGTGCCGGGTGTGGCGAGAAAAAGGCGCTGCAGAATTACCTCGAGGATGAGACCATGGACGCCACGGGTGTCTGCGTCGACGGGAGGCAGTACTATCTGGTTGCACCAATCGGCGATTCCAAGACGTGCGACTGGGTAAACGGGATGTGGGATTGCACCCTCAACAGCAAGTTCTCGGCACCTCCAGGACTAAACAGGCTTGGTGGCGACTTTGGCTATCTAACCAAAGAGGACTTTGTCAAGGGTTCTGTCCGTACGTATATCAAAAACGGCAAGCGAAACACCGGTGGTGGCATGCCGGACCTGGCCGATCCCTTCGTCGTTAGCAACCTCATTGATATGGACTTCACCACCCCAGGCTTTTTCCATCTTCCTGTCTGCGGGCCCGAGCATGCGTACCAGTCGTGGGAAACAAGCAAGTCGGGCTACAGCGCCAACTATCCATGCGACGTCCCGCAAGGCATAAGCGACTGCGGCAACTCAACCTTTGAGGACCAGACGAGTGCCGCATCGCCTAAGGTCGCTGACTGCCTCCAAATAATCAAGAACATACAGGACGACGGTTCGACAGAGTGGACCACCCAGGTCCTGGCCAAGAACCAGCGCGAAATTGCCAGTTTCGGCGGGTGCCGCTTCGGCGTCGAGGCGACCGAGGAGACAGGCAACGCCGATTTCAAGGTCGGCGGCCAGGATGTCATCGATATCATCAACGACTCCATCAAGAAATTTGGCGGAAGCGGTAGTGTCGGCGCCAAGGGCGACATGAAATGCAATGGCAACATCAAGCTGCAGGCTGTCAAATGGGGTATCTACTAGTACTATGTTCTTTCAGTTAGGTAGATATTTATCTGCCTGCTCAACTGAGTTGAATCCGGGAGATTTCGCGAAATCCAGCCAGATGAACCGACCCTGGCTCCCACCTACGACTGGCTGACATCGTCAGGCTCCGCTGCCTGTCGGATGGCTCCATTGACCGTCTAGAGAGGCAGCGGATATATGCTAGTCAATTGTACGATAACTTTGTATGTTTCTTCTTAAGACCTCTGTAAGCCACTTGGACCAACAAACAGGATCATTGGTCCAACTGGGCCAACACGGGTTGCGCGCCCTTTTCTAACTTACTCTTTGGAAGGCCCCCTTTAAGGGAGCCTGTTTTCCGCTTGGGGCCTAGGATACCAGGTGTTGTCATAAGCCCATAGTTGCTTGGACTCCTATGCGATTTCCAAATGACTGGTCTCTAACAGTTGTTGGAGGCAAACCGGGTTGTTGTATTCTTGATAGCTAAAGAACCCAACATTATTAGTGTTATTGGGAGTGAGTGACTATTCCGCCCGGCGGTTCTAACTCGAAAGGGCAATGGCCAACTTTTCAAAACCATACATTTCCCAAGATATGCCCTGATCTCCTTGAAGCCCATGTAGAGTTTAATCTAGTGTGCTTTCTTCTGCAATTTCTCTTCGGATTCTCGTGGATCAGTATGGTGGCGGTAGGCTAGCTCGAAAAACGGTTCCTCGAGTGTTCAACGTCGGGGACTAGCCGAGCCACCTCCTGCCAGTCCTCTCGAGGGTGATATCCTCGGCATCCTCCCCTCGCTCGAATTCTTTCTCATCCGGCAACGGGTCGGACTCGTTGGCAGTACCGTAATGGTCGTCTAGGTGGTCGTGGTGCTCGAGGCAGTACTGGTAAGTGGAAACGTAGGTCTCAAACTGCCAACTGTCCACTTCGAAAAGCTCTATAGACTGGCGATGGGGTTGGTTCAGGAGCAGCTTAATGAGGCAAAGGTCGGAGTATTGCTGATGCGAGCGGACCAGCTTGTACTGCGGGTAACAATTTAGCACTCTGGGAATTGCACGAGGCTGCCAAATCGCCCATCTGGCCGGATTCCGCGCCGTGAAATTCCAGTCTTGCAGGAACTCGAAGTAGGAGACGTCATCCATCCAGTCAATCCGTCAAAGATACTTCTCGTACGCTGTCTGAGACTCCTCGATCTCGCCATCTGCCGTGATATCGATTGGGCGAGCGTGCCTCTTGCGCGGCCTGCAGTCAACACTCTGTACTACTCGGCTGTCTTCTTGCAGAGCGAGTCTTAGGAGGATGTGACAGACCTCCTGGGCAGAGCAATCCCTTTCTCCGATCAGCTTGTTCAACAACTTCAACACAAAGTAAAGCATCGGATTGTTGTCCGATATACGGGGCAGGATGTTTGCGCAATCTGCGCATACGTGCTAGTCTGGGCCTCTCTGACTTGCTACAATAGTTCGCAGCGTAGTTAATAACAGCCTCCACACTCGTGCAGGGCGAACAGTCTATAGTAGCCAGCCAGCAAAGCGACACAGTGGATTGTACTGGTTCAGGTACGTATCGTTGCGCTCGGCTTCGAACGACCACCAGCCCTTTCCGGGCGTCTCGATGACCTCGGCCGCCTCTCGTATCGGCCGAGGGAAGATAAACTGACACGTGGACTCTGGCGCCGGCTGTTCTTCTCTGGAAGTCTCTCCAGCAGTCTCTCAGCAGTCTCTCCGGCGGCCTCTCTAGCGCGCTGGGCATCCTTCTTCGTCATCCGTAGGCAATAGGTCGACAGGCAATTGTGTCGTTGGCAGCGGTTGACGATTCTATTCAACCACTCTCAGGTAACGTCCGCCTCCAGAGGGTCAACAGATAAAGGATTACCCTCGTCAGCACCCTGATCTCTCTGCGGATTCACCGCTGTGACGTGGCACCCCCAGATCCTTGCGAAATGCTCTCTCGACTCCGAGGTTGCCATTTCAGGAAAGGGGCACCCGTCGAACCAGTAGAGCCCGTGGGAATGGCTACTGCCGCGGCCTTGCCACTCGTACCGGGACCAAAAGTCGGTCAGGGTGAACTTTTTCTTAAACACGATCTTCCTGGATAGTGACTTCCGCGAGTGAAAGTGCAAAGCCCCAATATGCGGGTTCTCCCGCAATAGCCGGCGGGACTTGGCCATGCATCTGTGTTCATCCAAGGGCTTTCCACTCCTCGTACTCGGGCATGTGCTGGTAGAGGCTCTGCAAGTGAAGATTGGCCGGGCTCAGTGTAATGAAGGTAGAGGGCACCCCAAGGCCGTGCGCAAAAGACTCGCACTCGCGGCGTCGATGGTACCAAAAGAAACGTCTGCTTTGATGGCATCAGCAAAGCGAGAGATCCGGTTGAGGATAGCCTGGGCTTCTGGAATGTCCGGGTCGGCAAGCGGCTCCTGCAGAGCCTCCTTCGTTAAGAGGAGTGTGGTAGTTCTTGCTGACGTAGAATTTACTGTGACCCCTCGCCTGCTGCCTCATCGGAGTGTTGAGCACGATGAACCGGAAGCTGTGATGTTTAGCAAATCGGCCATCTTCCCACTTCATAGCATGTTGGATGTAATCCTGGTTGGAGATCTTGCGCTGCCGGGTTTCGACAAAATCCGCAACTTCTCGAGAAAACAGGGTCGGGCAAGCTAGTGGGAGCAGTGCATACTTTTGGTTGAACTCGTCGAGAGGAGTACGTCGAATGGAGGGCATCTGCAGCTGATGAGCAGCCTGGGGGTCGACTGACTGTAGGGGCACTGCTCACTGACCTCGACAGCCCCATCATTGACTCGCCCTTGAAGTTGGTTTAGTTCTGAGTCGTGGATCAGCATATTTGGCACTGCGGCTTCGTCAGCGACCTCGCAGCCCTCTCCTGGCTCTTCGGTAGGGCCAAGTTCTGCAGCCAAACTTCCAGACTCGATGACGTCGTGAATATTCAACTGGTCGAAGACATTGCCATCCTCAGGCAACTGGCAGAGGCTGTCGTAGTTTCAGGTAAAATCTCTGTAGCCAGGGTGGTTGTCTGCGAGGAATCTGAGCCATGCCTCGACTGCTGTTCGGCAGACTCGGAAGCGGTCGCGGAATTGTCGGTCCATCTGTTCGACCCCTTCAGATCCACGCGGGCGGAGGATGACAAGGTCCAGATCCTTGGGTGGCAACGGAAGCTCTGAGTACATCTTGCCAACATCGCGCAGGAAGTGTACAACATGCCCACGATACGAGTTTATTGAAGTACCCCATATTGATCGTCTGGAGGCAGCTGCCTGATACGGCGTCCAAAATCTTGCCGACCTCGTCGTCCGAGCCCGACCTAGACTGCTGACTGTCATGCGAGAACGCAACCAACCGCAAAGCCATCCCGCGTTTATGTTGGAATGTGGTGACTTGTATGAGGCGGTAGCCGTTGGCCGTCTTACTTTATTCTTGTCTAGAATTCATGAACCTCGTTGAAGGTGGTCTGACGGAGCTGCGCAATGACCCATGCTGTTGCTTCAGTGCAGTCCTTAGCCACTACAAGATCCCGTGGAGGAGCCGTGATGAAGGGCGTTGTGATTGGTTGGACCGGGCGGCGAGAGGGAGTTGCAGGCGCTTCATCACCATCAGCAACTGTGGTGGGGCGACATTGCACTCATTTGGTGGTTGCTGGGCAGTGCTGGCAGCAGTAACAGACGTGCTGGGGTTGGCCAGAAGCTTTGCGACGCGTTGGCGGAACTTGGGGTCACAAGGCGAATGTTAGAATCACACCGCGATGTTGATGAGGGACGGAACTGAGAAACGGAAGAGTAAAACTGAGCGCGTACGCGTTCTCCATCGTTTAATCCTCAGGTAGCGTTTCAGCACGTAACCCAAGTTCTGCTGAGTCAGCAACTTAAACCCCAAACAAGAAGTTAGTCACCAGGTCCAGATTCACGTTTTCGCCCACCTAGAACAACGACAGCTTTTGATCTTCGTTGTTGTTCAAAAGGTGCGGTTTCTTGTCCTTGTAGCTACCTGGTTCTGGACTCTTTTGAGCAGCCATAGAACTTTTATGGGCAAAACGCAGTGAGATGCGAACTGTATCAACTGCAGTCGACTAAGTGCTAACACTACAAGGGCCGGGAGAACATGTGGTTCCCGCGCGCTTCCACCCAAGCCTTATTCTCAATTGCACTCTATGTTATAATATTGATTTCCGCAAATGAAGGTTTTGGTATTTCGTAATATGTGAGTGAGTATGGTCCTTGTTGAACATGCTAGTGGTGTATATACGACCCGAATGTGAAACAAGACCTGGAAGACTACGAGGGCAATTACAGACGGCTGAGTACCAATAACCAACGTTTTGCTCAAGATTCTGACCAGATGAATTGTTTTCAAAAGGTCTGTAAACCTGTTGTCCTTACCTGGGCTGTTTGCTTATCTTCTTTACCCTTTGACCCTGAGTGGTAATGGACCCTGGTTGATACATAGTTAGTTCCTACCGCGATAAGATAAGCTTCCCCACCCCCACATTTGGTAGCTTCGCATCTCATGCCGCCAGTTTTTTTTTTTCCTCGGCAGCAGCGCAACCAATTCGATGCGATTGGGGCGCTTTGCAACTTCACACACCAGTCGACTCTCTCTCATCGGCTCATTTTCCACAATCACAGCCATGGGTCGCGGTAAGAAGGTACGCATCAATCCATTCATGCCTTACCCAATCTGGCATTTCGGCATCAATACTGACAGTTTACTTGCAGGGACACCGAGGCGGCCGCGGCGGGGGTCGTGGAGGTGGCCGTGACAATCGCGGAGGGCACCGCCCTTACCAGACATACCCAGAGGTGCCCAAGGAAAATAAAAGGCTCGAGCAGTACTACAATTCCCTGATTGACCTACCCGAGGATGAGAGGGCCGAGTTCTGGGCCGCGCTACGGAGAGACTTGCCCAACAGCTTCCGGTTCTGCGGTTCCAAAGGCCACGCGCTCGCCGTTAAGCGCTTGCTCCAGACGAGGTACATCCCTGAGATCACCCGCATCACCCACGAGGGCGTCGCCGTCGCGCCCCCGACAGCCGTCCCCTGGTACCCCGATTCGCTCGCTTGGACCATGACTACCCCGAAGAATGTCATCCGCAAGTTCCCTCCCTTCGCCGCTTTTCAGAAGTTCCTGGTGTCCGAGACCAGCGTAGGCAACATCAGCAGGCAGGAGGTGGTGAGCATGATTCCGCCCTTACTCATGGACGTCAAGCCCGGCATGACCGTCCTCGATCTCTGCGCCGCTCCCGGCAGCAAGGCCGCTCAGCTTCTCGAGATGATTCACCGTGGCGAGGAGGCTCGCATTCGCAAGGTCATCCGGTCCTTTTCCGTGGACGAGGCCAAGAACGACGATACCCAGGAAGACGACGAGGCAGCACGGCTGGAGGCTGACCCCGGTGACGACGGCAGAGCCACTGGCTTGCTCATTGCCAACGATGCCGACTACAAGCGGAGTCACATGCTCATCCACCAACTGAAGCGCCTGTCGTCACCCAACATGATTGTCACCAACCATGATGCCACCATGTACCCGCCACTCAGGATAGCGAACCCCGAGAATCCTGAGAAGCCCAACTACCTCAAGTTCGATCGCATCTTGGCCGACGTGCCTTGCTCGGGCGATGGCACCCTTCGCAAAAATGTAAATTTGTGGAAGGATTGGACCCCGGGCAATGCTTTAGGTCTGCATCTCACACAGGTCAGAATCCTCGTGCGTGCCTTGCAGATGCTCAAGCCCGGCGGTCGCGTTGTCTACTCGACCTGTAGCATGAACCCTGTCGAAAACGAGTCCGTTGTGGCTGCGGCGATCGAGAGGTGCGGCGGACCTGAAAAGATTGAGATTCTGGACTGCAGCGACCAGCTGCCGCTGCTCAAGCGGAAGCCGGGTATGCGCAAATGGCAAATCATGGACAAGTCCGGCCGTCTTTGGAACTCTTGGGGGGAGGTTGAGGAGTACACTAAATCCACTGAGGACGGCATTGCCCCCGGCCGCCTCGTCGAGAGCATGTTCCCGCCCCCTGCAGGGAGCGAGTGTGCCGATCTTCCCCTGGAGCGATGCATGCGCGTATACGCTCACCAGCAGGATACCGGCGGCTTCTTCATCACCGCCCTACACAAGAAGGCAGAGTTTAAGGCTAAGCCCGAAGAGAGCAGGAAGCAGCCTCCTCAGAATTCGAGGGCCAATGGCAGGGCGAATGCGGGCAAACGGCCGCTTGAGGAGGAGGAGGGCAAGGAGGAGGCCGACGTGAAGAAGCTGAGGCTTTCCGAGGAGCCTACCAAGGTGGAACAGGCTGCTACCACGCCTGCGGCAGTAGTTGAGACGGAGGGGAAGACCGAAGTCGAGCCTGAAGTCATGCCCGAGGTGGCCGAAACCCCCGCCAATGGGTGTGAAGTCAATGAGGAAGCTTCCAAGGCACCTCAGCAGACAGAATCAACATCCGCTACGCCCTCCTTAGCAACCCTCGCGGCCACAACAGCAGCCGCAACCCCAACCACACAAGATCAACTTCCCGAACCCAAGCGCAAGCCCGACGGCCCCTACGAAGAACCCTTCAAGTTCCTCCCCGCTGACCACGAAGTTATCAAGAACGTGGCCGATTTTTACAAGATTTCGCCGCGCTTTCCGGCCGACCGGTACATGGTTCGCAACGCGCTGGGCGAGCCAGCCAAGGCCATCTACTATACGTCGGCTCTGGTTCGCGACATCCTTGTGCACAACGAAGGCCGTGGCGTCAAGTTTGTGCACGGCGGCGTTAAGATGTACGTCAAGCAGGACGCCCCATCGGCCGACGTGTGCCGGTGGCGCATCCAGTCTGAGGGCATGCCCATCCTGCACGGCTACGTCGGCGAGGAGCGTGTCGTCGTCCTCCGTAAGAAGGCTACACTCAAGAAGCTGCTGGTCGAGATGTTCCCCAAGATTGCTGGTGACGACTGGAGGCGCATGGACGAGATCGGCGAGCGCGTCCGCGACCTCGGTCTCGGCTGCTGCGTCCTGCGCATCGAGCCCGAGAAGACCGGCGAGGGTGGTGAAGACGAGGACTTTGTCGAGAGCATGGCACTGCCGCTCTGGAAGAGCTTCCAGAGCCTGAACCTGATGCTGCCCAAGGAGGACCGCAGTGCCATGCTGCTGCGTATTTACAACGACACGACGCCCCTCATTAACATGGGCATCCAAAAGGATGGTAACAAGGGCCAGCAGGAGAAGAAGGCCGAGGGCGCGGAGGGCGCGAAGGATGCCGGCGCCGATGTTGATGCCGAAATGAAGGATGCTGCTGCTGTTGCTACGGATGGCGGGGAAACAGGGGATGCGGCCGAGGAGGTTCAGGGCGCCGGCGCCGCGGATGCGGAGGTGACGGATGCGCCTGCCCCTGAGGCGGTTGGCGACCAGGGTGGCACTGCTGCTGAAGAGCCCAAGGCCTAATTTGTCGATTTCATGGAAGTGCGGCGTATTTTGGGGCTCTGCTTTGGTTATCTTTGCGGTATCAAAACCTTTGACTGTACGTATTACGATACTTCTTTGGGGTGCAAAAATGGGGAATATAGATTACTTTGGTTTTGGGCATTGTCGTCTTGTGATAATCGCAGTCGTAATCATTCATGCCATCGAGGGCCGATATAGACCTATATCACTCTCGACAACGGACATGCTGGACCGCTACCCTACGAGGTAAAGATCCAAACCTTACCATTGTCGCTAAAAAGGTTTCTCACGCGCATTACTTGAAAATCTATCCAAAAACATACATACAGAACTCAGACAGCATGGTATATACGCTGAATCCAAAGGAGTAAAAGGGCCCGCCAGCTTACAGCTCGCTCGAAACTATCCAACCTCGATCTCCAACCACATCAAGATGACTCTCCAGATTCCCTTCAAACCTAACGCACCTTCGCCAAATTTGAATTTCAGCCCCCCAACTGCCACCGTCTATTAGGTTTTCTCAATGTGCGCCCCTTACATCAGGAACTCGCTCAGCACCTGCACCCTCGTTCGTGCTGTTTGCGAACCTTGTTCGCCTTCGCTCATGGCCTGCATGATCTGTATCATACGATCTAGGCATACCATTAGCTAATGCACATGCCAGACCACGCAACCCGGCAACGCCGTCATGACTCATCGCAGAGATTGTGGGGTGGAGAAGGAAAAAGGCGAGGGAAAAAGAAAACCAAAAGAATTGAAAAAAAAAAAAAAAAGAAACTCACGGATGTCACTCCTCGCCCTCACAAACAATGGATCTTTCGTCATGGACTCCTCAGCCCCGGGCACCCTCGCCACTTCTCTCAGCACATTCCCAATACACAGCGCCTCTAGAAAAGCACGGTGGTTGAACACCCACCATACCCTCGCCTCGTCCTCGAACAGCGCAAAGAGAACAAAAAAAGCAGTGATGGCGTCGTGGGCGGCTTCCAGGGTTCCGCGGGCGTTGACGGGCACGTCCGGGCTTTCCGAGGCATGCACGAGCATAAGATTGTGGAAGTAGTTGCTGGTTAGAAACAATGTCTGACGGACGACGCGCTTGTTGGTTAAGGCCAGCTGGGCGAGGGCGTCCGGGTCCCAGGAGCGGAAGACGTCCGGGAAAGAGCGGTACACAGCGCGGAAGTCGCCGACCAGCTTGGATTTGTGGCGAGCCGTGGTACAGATGGGAACGTCCAGCGAGCGTGGCGAGCAAATGGTTTCCTGCACCAGGTTGGCCAGCGTCCAGGAGCCGCGGATATAAGCCACATCGGTGGGGTCGTCAGAGGCGATAGACGAGTCGTCTTCGATCAGGTCGTCGACGCTGACGTCGGTGTGAGTGGCGTTAGGTGGGAGGGAGAGGAGAACAGTTAGGAAGGTATCCTGAAGCAAAACGGCTTGCCAGACTTTTCGGCGCTGTTGCTTTTCGAAGGGTGGTGCATCAGGAACCACTGCAGAGGTATTAGACCGGACACATATGATGATCTGGGGAAAAAAGTATTATATACCGATATTCGGGTCGCGATGTAAGCCCATGGCATAAGCCTGCCGCATCAATATTCCAGCAAAGGCCCAGCCGTCCGATGCATGGTTGTCATTGATGAGAAAATACGTGATTAGTACCATTGCTTGGATGGTTTTGATAGACGCGGTGCTCAGGTATGAGCACATGCGCAGTGCTTGGTTGCTTGCGGATGCGTAGAACTCGGCCGTCTGCTTCCGCTCCGTTGGGTTCGTGGATGTAACAAATTGCGTCCCCAAGGCTAACATTACGAAGATCAGTGCGACAAAGGCCGCATCGGCGCGATCTTTCTCAGGCCGAGACAAGGACCAAAAGTGTTCATAATCGGCGTAGAAGGTTTGCCGGTGGAGCATGGGGTACACCGGGTCAACACACTCGAAATAACGGTTGAGGAGAATATCGGCCTGCAGCTTGTCAGGGAGAACAGAAATGACTTCTGGTAAACCGCCTTCGCAGGTCCAATAGTTGGCAAATGGGTGCTCCGACCCGATGCCAAAAACATTGGACGAGCCCGGGGAAGAATAAGGGACGTTGGACAGGAGGCCCGTGGACGTGGCCACGGAGCCAAGTGCTTTCAAACGTCCGACATTGAAACCGCGGTCAGCCGCGTTCGGCATGGTATGACTGATTCCATCAGGGCGTTTCTTGGGTGGTCTGGTCATCCGGCGGCCATTGGTTGCGCTTCGAGTGGTTTCCCTGTACACGGTGAGGTGGTGACTCCAGCGACGCCCGGGGGGATTACCTACTCCAGGAGATTGGCGACATGTGCATATTCACAATTCGTCTGTCGTTTGATACCTTTACTGAGATTAGGGGCGGTTCCATCGCATCAAAAGCAGGTAGACATACAGGCAAGGCAATGTGGTCTCCCTCGGTCACACTGAACCCGACAGATCATCAGCAACATGTAGGGCATGGGTGCAGCAATAGCTCTTTACCCGCCCCACGAGCGCAATTCAAGGTGTGGTACTAAGGAAACCGAGGGACAAACACGTATGATCAGACAGGACAGTATTGCGTTAAGTGTAGAGCATGTACGTGGCCCAGGTCTCCCTGGAAGTGCTGGTTGGGAAAATAATATCTTGAGACGGAAGGGAAGCGCATACCTTGGTCTTCCTCTCGACGCATTCAAAGCACGACAATGTCGGCTTGTTGCGTTTCTGCTTCTTTCTTGGTTGGTCGGTGGTAGCTGTTGGGGATGCGGTGCTACTGTCTCGGTCCTCGCGTGACGTGCCAAGGCCGGAGCTTGGCCCGTGGCCGTTATGGCCGTCCCCGTTGGTCTTGGCCGGATGGTGCCCAGAGTTCGCGCCCCATAATACCGGTGACTCCTCAGTGGCCCCGGTCTCTCCACGAACCGACCTCTTGGTTCTACGGCGAAGCGATGAGTTCCCCAGATCTGATTGTGCCAGGTGATGGGGTTGTCGCAGCTGATGCTGCCCGTGACCGGCGGCTGGCGACACGTAAATGGTCGATGCTGAGACCGAACTTGGCATCGAGGCCGTCGAGATGGAGAGGACGGGGGGCTGACCCAGCGTCGGCAGCTGCGGCGGCCTCTCCATTCGCGAGCGGCGAGTTTTACGAACTGCGAGGGCGCGCCAAAGAGGCGAGCAGGGACGGCTTGGAGCAAAGCTCCGCTCGCTCGAGTAATGGAACCGAGGCAGCAGTGCGAGCGAGGCCGGCGATGGCCCTTGGGGCGCGGATTCTCTGACTGCTGCTCCTAGTTACCCCAGATTCTCGGGCAGTGGGCGGGCTGCGCCGAGTCTGCGGCAGGCGGGAATAAACCGCTAGAGAGACACTTGAGGTGCAGCTCTGGGCCCGGGAATAACGCGCAAATGTGGCGGGCGTGTCTCTGGTATCGGTGGTCGACTAAAACTGATCTGTTTCCGCCGACGGCAACACAAGCGGCTGGGCAAGGCTGGGAATAATGAGGGATTGGGAGACAGGCGATCAGGGAGTGGGAATTTGGGATATGGGAAGTCATGGGACTGAGCAATTGGAAAGGCGGGGATAAGAAGTAACCCCGGGTCTTACAGCAGCAAAGGGCCAAAACTGACCCCCTAACTGAGGGGCATCCCAGGTGCCCCGATGACAGACGAGGAAGGTGGCAGCCGCTAGCGACTCCTGCAGACAGGGGAATCTGCTAACGCCGAGCAGCTCCGAACAAACGCCTTTTTTTTTTCACTCTGACTCCCAAGAGTCATCGGGTGTTTTGAATTGTTCAATATTTCGCAGTATAATCATACTGAGCTGGAAGTAGCGGCATGTTCTCAAGTTTGCTCTAAGAGCTTGTTTTGCGGTCCGTCCCAGCTTTCCGGCTGACAGGGACAATTATTGCAGACAGACTTGCCAAAACACGTCTGATTTGGATTACTTCTACGATCATCTCGGGGTATACATATTGTATAAATTATTTGTGTGTTCAGGGCAATGAATGCCACTTTTTCTCGCACGCCCTTTGGGAAGTGGCATCGAGAGGTATGCTCTTGCCTTCCAGCCAAATCAAGCGACGTCACCATCAAAATGCCAATGGTTATGCAAAAGCGGCCTTTCGTCCATTCGAAATCTTCACCGGGTAAATGGCAGCCTCTTCAATTCTGTCGCTACTTCCAGTTAATGTTGAGAATAGGTGCCGTCGCAAATCTTCAAGTATGTATATTCCTGGTTGCAGACGGATAAGCTGCCTGTCGAGGAAGTAGAGCTTCGAGCCTGTGCATACGGCGCATCTCACCCAAAAATGAACTCCTCGTAGTTCTTTCGTATCCTCGCCAGGCCATCTTCAAGCGTCCACCCCTTGATCTCGCAAACACGCCGAGAGATGTCCTCCAAAACACGGTCCATCTCCTCGCCCGCGCAATGCAAGTCGCTCTCGACGAGAAGCCGATCATCGGGACATGCCCGGACTACGTCGGGAAACTTGCTCTCCCCGCCGGCCGTGGAGAGGTTGATGACCGTCGAGAAGGAGAAGAAGACGCGTACTGGGATGGCGGGGTTGAGGTACTGGTGCACCATCTGCGCCGAACCGCTGAATGAGTGTAGACACACCCGCGGCGGGAACGGCATCGGCTTGTAAGCGCCCTTCTTCTTTTTCGCCATTTTCCCCTCTCCTGTCCCTCCCTCGCCACCGTTCAAATCGTCTTCTTCTCCCCAGTCTTCCTCCTCCGAGGACGAAAAGTCCTCGGCTCCCTTGGCGACCAACCTCTGCTTCCGCCTCGAGACAACCTCCTTCTCGTGACCCTTCCACAGCGCCGCGAGCGCGTCGAAGAGCACACCGTGAGCCTGCACCCCATGTACGCTGACCGCTACACCCAACTGACCCGCTAGACGGAGCTGCGCCTTGAGCACCGCTACCTGGTGCGCCATCTTCACGTGGTGTGGGCTCAGCATGCGGCCCTCCCGTCCACCCGGCGTATGCTTCTCCTTGGTGGTTCGGTCATCGTCATCATTCTTGTTGCCCTGCTCTGCAGCGGGTAGTTGCTCGTTGGTTCCCGCTGTCGCTGTTGCGGTCGCGTTTTTTGGGTAGTTCCACGGCCAGGGGAGTCGGAACGCCTTGTCCAGGCCCACCTCGCCGATCAGCGCGGGACCGCCGGCGTTGAGGATACGTTGTCGAGTGTCGGCGAGGAAGGTCGAAAGGGGTATTGGGTCGGGAAGGGAGGCGATGAATTTTTCGTCTGGCTGCGGGGAGAGCACGCTTCTGTAATGCGTCGTTTTTCTCTCTTCAGGGGTTGGGGAGGATGGGTCGTATGTGCCGCTGTCTCTACTGTCGGTGTCATCGTAGAGCTGATACGAGAACCAAGGGTGCCAGCCGAATGCTGGTACCACATTCTCTGGCGCATTCTGTGACTCTAAGGAGTTGAAAGCGGAACGGTCTCGAATTCCGCTCTTGGCCGCGACCGATGCTACGAGATCTTGGTCCTGCGAGCGTGTGGCCATGATAGTCAATGCCCGCGCTTGCATGCTCTGCACGCTGGCAATCGAGGACATGGTGTCGGTCGGATCTGTTCGACAATATCAGCGACTATTTTGAGAACGAGATCAGACCTCCCCGAAGCAGCTAGCTGTTTCGGGAATATCTGTGGTAAACTGAACGAACGCATCAAGAACATGACGGGATCTGCGTACGGCAGTGGGCATCGTAAACACCAATGTGCCACGGGAAGGGTTCATCATGCGTCTGAGTGCGGTCGGGGATGGCATGAGCCGTTTGGCCGCTGTCTCGTTGACACATTGTGTCTGCTGAATATGATCTGGCGTGTTCGAACGTTCGGTGGTCCAGTTCGTATGGCGAGTCGTTGCTGCTTGTTAGCCGAGGTCTTCATCGAGTTGTTGCAGACATGTAGGTCACTCTGCAAGATTTCAGGACATTGGTATGTATTGCATCTTATAGACAAACGAAGAAGCCAAGAAACTCAACTGTAGAATGCCTCTTTTTAACTTTTTTGCTATTTTACACCACCAAGCTCTCCCGCCCGAACTGCACTTTATAGACTACCCCGCGGGACCCCGCACCCAAACGATGGTAGGCAGCAACCACTACGACAGAGTTCGGGTCCTTGGCGTCGATCTCGTTCCCCATTGGGTCCAGATTCCTAATCTCTCCAATTGCAGGGGGTTCTCCAATTAAGACATTGAACATTGGCGTTCTACCAAGCACATCTCATCCCACATTCATCAATTTTGTGCTTTAGTGAGCAATCATCAACGAAGAAGGGGCCTCGACCTCTTCTGGAGTCCTTGGCGGTACCGTGAGAGTGACCCTCGGAACTTCCCTCCATTGCCTGTTGAACCACGACGGCGGAGGACCGGCGTATTCTGCCAGCCTACCGTTCTCGCTGCCCGTCGCCAAGACGGTGATATGCCAATCATCCCGTTCATGAAGGCGGGGAGCTGTGGCGACGGTCGTGCTCCGTCGGCGCCTCGGTCCAACGTCGTTGGGGTTGAGGTAATGCTTTACGGGTGGAAACGACCGTGAACTGGGGCTCGAGGTGCTAGGAGTGTCGCAAGTGTCGGTGCCACTGTTGGAGTCTGTGGAGGCCACGCTAGCTGGTCTTGTCCATTGCGCCATGTAGTCTGCCATATCTTCCCGCTCGTTCTTCTTGTATTTATTGGGGTGCAGCCATTCGTGGACGTCTCTATAGATGTTTATAATGATGGCCTCGGTGTAGGCGCAGACGACCCGAACGATGAGGCCTATGACCCCCAGCGTCGTCGTGATCGAGGCGAGGAGGGTAAGGGGGCCGACAGCAAAGAAGATGAGCGTCTCAACAGCGAGTTTCAAGCCCATTACGATGAAAGCGAACAGGTCCATATGGGGCTCTGGTTCAGTGGGACTGCTGGGTGCCATGTTCACGGTTGATTAGTCGTCCACAACGCGCGGGTAATCGAATCGGCAAACGGCAATTCGCAGAAGAGGAACAAAGACGTAATGAATCGGAAGAAAGGAAAGAGAAAAGAAGGAAGAGGCAATTGCACAATTTAAAGCACAGTTTCCATCATGATAGGAATGCGCATCTCGGCGAAGGCTGCATCATTGAAATGCAGGTCGAGCTCTGCAAAATAGGTCATCATGAACTCGCGCTTTGCAAACTCATCCAAACAGCTCAATCACAGAAAAAAAAAAATAAAACACCATCCCATGCCCAACAATGCATCAGGTATCTTGCCCGATTCCGGTCCAGACGCCAAAAACGCCGCTTATCCAGCCATCATCGTTCTATCCCAATT
>MU857675.1:0-95021 GCA_033296725.1 Corynascus novoguineensis | reverse complement strand
AAAAAAAAAAAAAAAAGAGCGTTACAGGCTTTGCCAGAAATAGTTGGCGTAAAAAAACCTCGAGAACTTCCTATCAATATTCACCACGTGCACATCCCCCTTCCGATCATTCCTCACCACGACCCGGCTGAACTCTCCGTCCTTGCTGTCCCGTTCGATCTCGATGCCCAGGCTCCGGTACACTTTTAACCTCAGTAATACCTCGTCCTCGAGCAAGCCGCCTCCAGCACCGCCGGTCGCAGCGGTGTCCCCGCCATCGACACCCTGCAGCTCGAGCTCCTGTAGGCGGGCGTTGAGCTCGGCCAGTTGGGCCTGCAGACGCTCTGTCTCCATCTCGAGGTCCGAGGCGGCCTTGGCGACGCGGAACTTTTGCGTGTCGAGGCGGGCAATCTCGGAAGCGTGCTGCGCCGACGAGTGTGACGCCGTCAGCTCAGCGTGTTGCGACGCCAGCGTGCCGAGGCTGCGCGCGAGCCGGCGCAGCGACGCCTCGGCTTCGCGCAGCCGCAGCTCGCGCGCCTGCTGCAACGTTGAGAGCGACTCGGACACACGCGACACAGCTGACTTGTCCGGCGCAATGTTGAAGTTGGATATGGTGTGCCGGATGAGCTGTTGGCGCGTGCAAAGGGCGTGGTTAGCGATTGAGGGGCGACGTGGGGAGGAGGGGATAGAGGGTGGCTACATACCGTTGAGGGGTCTTCTTCGAGCAGCATCTTGACGAATTTTGATATCTGAATATATCTTGGATTGATAATGTACGATCCGTGTTCGTGGTTTTAATCGGAGGACTTCCTGAGGTACAGGTATTTTAAATAGCTGAAACGGGGTCTTGAGGGAAGAGTCGACCAAATCACAATCTCAAAATCACGGCGGGTTGCGATTGTTTGGAAAGTCTTGGCGCCGGCAGCCCGGTTCCATCTCCAGGACGACAGGGCTGAATAAATCCTTATCTTATCAGCTCGGCTGTGGGTGGTGGAGTGATAGGTTGGTCGGCATGTGGCCAGCCGTTTAGCTTCGTCATCGGTGGGTCACGCGAGAAAGGAAAAGGGCCTGGGCTTCGAACCTCGAAGAACAGTGACAGCATCGCCTCCCACTCTGCAGCCCGTGTATTTCGAGAAGACGCAGGCCAATTCAGCACCAAATTTTGAAGAAGCCAGAGCCACCCAGTTTTGTAACAATTTCTCGTCATGGCGCAACTCCCATGTAAGCGCTCGTACCCCTCCTGGACTCGGGAACGACAAAACAGGCAGAGTTGACCAGCATGCTTCCAGACGCAATCGACGCCGAGACGTGAGTATCGTGCTCTAAATGCGACCTGACATAGTATTAACGCATACCCAGACCGCTAGCTCCGGCGGAGTTGGCAGTGCTACGCGCTCAGTATGAGAGCGAGGGCGACATGGTTGGGGTCCAAACAAAATTCAATTACGCATGGGTACGCGCCTCACTCCCCTCAATCCTACGCTCATAACAATCGCAACTCACATCGCGGCTTTAGGGGCTTGTAAAATCGAACGCCCGTCACGAACAGCACCTCGGCGTGATGCTTCTTGCCGAAATCTTCCGGGTATCACTCGAGCGGCGCCGCGAATGCCTCTATTATCTCGCTTTGGGCAACTACAAACTCGGCAACTACGCTGAAGCGAGGAAATATAACGACTTGCTGCTCGATAAGGAGCCCGGGAATTTGCAGGCGGCCAACCTGCGGTCGCTGATTGACGACAAGGTGGCAAAAGAGGGGCTCATGGGCGTAGCCATTGTGAGCGGCGTGGCAGTCGTGGCTGGCATCGTAGGCGGCGTACTGCTAAGGAACCTGGGACGGAAGAGGTGAGGCAACTCCTCCACCAGGTTGATGGGTGGGGTGTACACATAGAGCGGTGAAACAGCGCATACTCATGGTCTAACGGGGCGGGTACTGTATTTGTATGGGGACAAGGCGGCATCATGACTTTTGGTGTAGAAGCTTTGCTGAATGTGGGGAGGGAGCACGAGCACGATACCACTCATGCGACAGAAATGATTATTACTCTCTTACACGAAAGTGTATCGGGTGAACGAGAACTTGATACGGCGATGTCGTGGCATACATCGCATATCTGGATGTTAGTGACAAACCACTCCACCCCCGCGCCTTACCTTAGTGTAGTAGAACACTGATGCAAGGTAATGTTGCCTGGTTGTATCGAACAGTCATTGGTGCCCGGAAATCGAGGCTGGCTCCATATCCCGATAACCCGCTGCAGAAAGGTGAGGGGAGTTGCGAGTTGGGCATTTCTGAACTTCCTCGGTTTTCTACCTGGCCGAAGTTAGTCCTAGGACAACGTTGGGTGCCAGCGGTCGTGCACAGGAAATAAGTGGGTTGCGAGTGTAACGAGGCCAACCAGGATCGATAAACCACATCGGCAAGATGTAGCAAAGAGATGAGGTACATTTGCTTTGGCCTGCTGAACTGTATTTCCACTCCTTCCAATCCCGCCCACCGGAATGGAGCCAAGTACCTTCTGGTGAAGCTCCTGGAATGACTGACCACTTGGTTGAGTTGGCCACGCTTCACCCAAGTTACAAACACTAGATGACAGGTCACGCGCAATTGTCATACCATCGTACCAACTCACAGACAAGCTTGCCAAGGGCCCTTTTGCTGGAGAACACGACCTTAGTCACGCACGCAGAGGTACCGAGGTCGTTCTGTATCTGGTGCTGGCAGGGGCTACATCAAGCGAAGCGATCAGCTCCATTTTCCAGGGTCTAGCGGCCCACTTCATATACTTGGACTTGTTTATGCCGGAGTTGCATCATCAAAACCAAGCAACTTTTCCCCAACAACCTCTCCCGTAACAATCGACGACCAAACAGCCAAACCCCACTTTTGCTCATCCACCGCAATTCACGAAGAAGTGGGCAAAGCGACCACAGATTTCCTTCGACTGTATTAAACAAAAAGCGGCAGCGACCGACGCACTGTCCTCTTTCTCAGGTTCACGTTCAGCGTATCGCAAGTGGGGCAGACTTATCGGCCAACTCGGTACACAACATCGGGCCTCATTCGACGGGGCTCCTTCAACTCTTCGGTGAAATCATCTACATCTTTCAACTCGACAACACAAGACGACTAAGTTTTGGTTACGTAATCGTCATCCTGGCGTCCCGAGGACGACTAGCTCTCGCCGTCGTTACCGGCGTCATCGGCGCCATCGCCGCTCTTCAGCGAAACAACCAACTCCCGCGCGAGCGACCCGGCATGGCGTCCTCTGCTGGGAGCCCCCTCGGCGCTGCCGACGGGAGGGAGTTGGTGTTCTGCCACGCATGCCAACACGAGTGGTACCGCGAGGAAGGCGGCTCTCTCGAATGCCCCCGCTGCCAGAGCTCTTTTACTGAAATTGTGAGTGGTTTTTGCTTCGCCCTCTTCTATTGTTGTTCACGCCAGCTAACACTTCGGCTTAGGTCGAGCCTTCCAACGACCCCCGAGATGCAGCTGCACCTACTCTTGCAGATTTCCTAAGGGGTGCCACCCCTCACCTCCGCCGTCCACCTCGCTCCGATTCTGATCCCGACGAAGGCGATATCGAGGAGCATTTGCATAGTGGACCGGGTTTCGGTTTCGGCAGCCCAAGAACACAGAATACTGGGGAGCGGCCCCGGGAGGCCGATGCTAATGCGACTTTTCAGCGCTTCGCTGAGATGCTCATGAACGATCTTGGGGGTGGAAGAGTCGTGCGCGGGAGTCCCAATGGAGGCGGCCTGTTTCCGTCGGAAGAGACTGTCCCTCAGCCAGGGACCAGGATTCAGCATACCACCATCAGGAATGGTCCTTTTGGCGCACACACGAGTGTCATCATCACCAGCGGGACCATTGGTCGCAGTCCTGAAACCCGTGGCAGCCCCGAAGGGTCGCCACTTCACCCGGTCACGTACGTCTTGCCTCGGAGAGGTCACATCCACCCCGGCGGGCCGCGGATACGCGCGATTGCTGTCGTCAACAACGGTTCCACTAACACTACTGAGCTGCATAGATTGTTCGACCAGCTCTTTGGCAATCCTTGGGGGATGGGGGGCCCGGAGGAATTTGCCCGGCGGGAACGCGGCCCGCCAAATACTGGCTTTCCTCTCTTAGGCGGCCTTCAGGAGCTCCTCAACACGCTATATAACCCGGCCGCGGCCGTACATGGCGACGCAGTCTTCACCCAGGAGGCACTCGACCGTATCATTACACAGCTCATGGAAGCGTCGCCTCAAACTAACGCCGCTCCTCCCGCATCCGATAGCGCCATCGAAAAGCTTGAAAAGAAGAAGGCGGACGAGGAGATGCTCGGGCCAGAAGGGAAGGCCGAGTGCACGATTTGCATCGATGAAATTAACAAGGGCGACGAGGTGACGGTCCTGCCGTGTAAACACTGGTATCATGGCGACTGCGTCGTGCTCTGGCTCAAGGAACACAACACGTGCCCGATCTGCCGGATGCCGATCGAAAATAGAGAAGGAGGCGATAACAACAACGCCAGCGGCAATACCAGGAGGCCGTCAGACCAGCAGCAGCAGCAACAGCAGCAGCAGCAGCAGCAGCAGCAGCAGCAGCAACAAGGTCAAGACCCGCAGTCCGCCTCCACACCAGGACCGGGGGTGTACACCCCGCTGGGGCCCTTGTTCAGCAGCCCGTTCACGTCCCGACCCCGTCCGGAACGTGAACGTGATCGTCAACGATCCCAGCGCAGCATGCAAGAGAACATGGAGCGCCTCAACTCCATCCGCAACTTGGCTGGGTTGCAACAGCGGTCCAACTCCCGGCGGCGAAGCTCCCACTCCCCTCCCGGCGCGTTCCCCACGTCGGACGCCGAGTACGCGTCCAGGGCACGGGTTAGAAGCCCGTCGGGCTCGAGGGACAGAGACAGAGATGTGGAGGGGGAAAGAGCGCGGGATAGGCACAGCCACAGTCCGCGGTTAGGAGACTGGAGCGGTTACGGGAACGGCAGTGGCGAGAGCAGTCGACGGCACCCTCCGCAGTCTCAGCAGAACCAGCAGCAGCAGCAGGACCAGGGCAACAGCGGGCAGCGTGGGGCGTTTGCCTGGTTCAGAGAGCAGTTCGGAAGAAGGAATTGATGATGCTCGCTCGGTAGTAACATGAGATGGGCCGGCCGGTCTTTGGAGGTATTGACATGTAGTCCTCCTCCGAGTCACTAAGCCAGAGCGGAAGGCAGAGGAGATGGTGCCTACGAAAGCATCAACCGACCTGTTCGGGAAGGCAGTTGCGCGGTTGACGATTATTATGATGATCACGATGAGTTCTCCCCTCTATTAAGGGATGGGTGGAATTCTGCTCTCTTTTTTTGTTGGGGGAGCGATCACGGGCCAATATACACCAGGCGGGTTTTCACGGGTTGGGGAACGAGTTGTTTGGGGGTTGGAAGTGGAGTTGGTTTCGAGATTCATGTAAAACGTATCAGGCAGTTGTATGGTTGATGCCTCGCGTGTCTGAAACAAGTAGACTTGGTCAGTTCATCATTAAAAATGCTCGTGGCTCCTCAGTATATAAGGGGCTATGGAGAAGGTGTCGCGCGCCCATCCCGGTTAAGGAAGCCCAGTCAGTCTCGACAACGCTTGGGTTGGCTGGCTTGGCGTCTTTCATTGGCACTGACTTCATCTGGTCAACCTTAAAACACATGCGTTGCATTCTAATCGTTGCCTGTAAGATTATATGTAGACACACCGGTTCCAATGACGCACCTCCGAAACCCTGCTTGTCAAGTCAGATCCGAACCGGCCAGGCTGGCAAGAAGAAGAAACCGAGGGGTAAGAGCCAGGACTCGTCAGCTCCTCGACTCCGCGCACGCTGATTGGTCGGCCACTATTCCGCCTTGCTATCCCCTCCAAATACGGCAAGATTGCGTTGCCTTACAGCGATCATCAACTGCACGACTTCATGTCACTTGTTCTTTTCAGTCGTTCTGATATTGGGTGCGCATTTGTTCGTGTCGCCCCATCCTCCCAACCTGGGCTGTTCGGTGCTTGGCCGATCGGAGGACTTTTCAAGCTTACCTGGTAGATGAGGAAGAAAAGGCAATCCTTTCCCTTTCTTATCCCTGGCCTCGTCTCTTCTTTCGCGCGCTTTTCACATTGAGTTTGGATATTCTCAACTGAAGGTCAAATCTCTCTCGTGAAATGGGAATTGAACAAGTGCAACTACATTGTCATTGAGCCGCCAGTTCTCACTCCACCAGCGCGCCGAATTCGTGGGTGTTCGTCGCCACTTACACGCGAAGCGGGCTCCATTGGTCTTCCCTTTTAGTTCCTTCGCTGCCTAACACGCAAGTCGCCAGCCATGCGTTGCCTCTCTCCCACCACGGGGCTTGTTCTGCTCCTGCTCCGGGTGCCTACGTTCAGCCATGCCCTCCCCCAAACGCTTCCAGAAGGTAAGGGTTTGAGGGACGACTCTTAGACAAACCAGTCCGCTGACGTTTGACAGCAAGCGAGAAAGTCCCGACCTCAAACCTGGGATCAAGACCTGCAACGCAGGAACCAACAGTAGTTTCCGATCAGAATGTGCTAGTCCTTGACCGCGAGGATGTACCGTCCTCGGGCAACCAAGAATCTGGCCTCGAGCTCGAACTCGCCGAGCTGCGGGCTCTCCGCACCCGCCTAGCTCAGCTCGCTGAGGAGATTGACGCCAGGGCGAAATGGCTCGCCCAGATTGCGAAGCAGACGCCCTCTGCTACTGTGGTCACCTCCACCAGTGTGGCCGATTGCGACGAGCCGCGATGTGTCGCCCGCGGCGTCTTTCGCAAGGTCAGATACGCCATCGGTGCAATCCTCAGCCGCGACGCGGATAACGGTGGAGGAGGAGGTAGTGATGATGTTGGATTAGAGGACGACGACCGTAAACCCGGCAGCCAAACGAAGGCGCCCACGGAAACGAACAACCCTTCTATCTCGCCCCGGCGCGGGGGCGACGGCCACGGCGGGGACAATAGCAGCACTGCCGCCACTCCCCAACAACAGCACGGACTGGAGGCAGTGACCACCCTGGAGAAGGAGGAGAACGACGGGAACGACGGGAACGATGGGAACGACGAGACGAACCTGCCGCCCACCTTTCAGAGCGTCGTGTCCGTGCTCTTAGCGCAACTCAACTGGCAACTCAGCCTGCTCGCTATCGTCCTCGGTTGTTGCTACGCGTCCATGCGCTGGTTCCGAAACCGTGTTGTCTTGCGCAGATTGCGGTCACTGCTGCCCTTGCGAGAGCCCGGTGTGCCGGTTCGCCAGTCGATGCGGCCCTGTGATGGTGCGTATGATAGCTGGCGGTCGTGGCGGGCGCCGGAGGGGAGGGGTACGTTGAGACCCCAGGAGCGGTTGGTGGAGAAGGGAGAGTCTTGTCACTTTTGCATGGGTCAGGAGGAAGAAGGGAATTCGAACGAAAAGGTATATGAGGATGAAAAGGGGCTATATTGGGACGAGAAAAGCGACAGGTACGAGGTTGAGCCCGCGGCAACTGATGATGCTGCAAATGATAGGGGTATGGTGGAAGAGGAGGAAGAAGAAGAAGACGACGACGACGACGACGAAGAGCCGCTCACTCTCGGGGAGGAGATTGCCTCTTTCAGGTCCGCATTGGAATTGGTCGAGGGTATGGTTGCTGCCCAGGAAGAGCGGATACGTCCGAGTTAATCTGATTACGAATACCGAAAATTGATTCCTGTTTTATGTGTGCCCCATGAACTGAGTCGAGTAAGTTTGTGCTTGTTATTACGGGTAAGTTCGACTCTGAGGATGCTCAGTCTCCCTTTGCAGGCTGAAAAGTCAAGATCCCAGAGCCACCAAGGTCCCAATCTCGCCACCGATGATGGTCGGATTCGCAACTCATCGTAAGTACAAAGTTCGACCTCATAGCTGCCTGAATGTGATCACCTTCATGAACTCTGGTCGGCGCAGAGTCCACGGCGCTCGACGCTGGGCGCTTGTTGGTTGATGAAGGACAACTGAGAAATGGATGTTAGGCATGCCTCTCGGTTCATTCTCGCTCTCGTCATTGCTAGAATGACAAGTGCTTCGGCTCGAATAATAAGAATTGCAAGAGATGGTACGGGTAGAGATAACGCACAACGCATTGCTGGGCACTCCACTTCCAATCGTGGTGCGTTACTCTTCACGAACTCGGCAAGACGATGAACATGCGTTGGGGGGTGATTGGCTGCCGAGGGCTTGAAACACCCAAATTGGCACCCAAAACCCCGCTGTTGGCTGCGTTCCAGGCCTGACTTGAGCGGTACCTGGCACACCTGGCTTCCTCATTTAGTGGGTGGGCCTTTCTGGCCAATCCCTTTCACGGCTCCTTCGTCGCAGCCCAGTGCAATGAGCATGCAGCCGACTCCGTGTCGAATCTTCGCCGCTGATCAATTGCTTTGGGTTCTGTTCCCCAATCTCCTGTCGCGCGACAACGGGCTTTTACTCTGCCAGACTAGGAGCAATTTGGTAGCTTCTTAATACCCCAGGAGCGCTTCTTTTGCTTCAAAATCGCATGAACCTACTTTTTTGCCTGCATCAACCAACTGTGCCCCGCGACCGAGCAACGGAAACGAGCGCCCGAGAAACAAAACAAGCAAAGCGAAGGATCAACAGAATAGCTTGCTAGTCCAAATCTGCCGTCTGCCGTCCGCTGCTCTCGACGGACCGACTGCCGACATCATGGCCGATGACCCGCACAACACAAGCGACATCTCGGAGCATGCCGAGCCCGCTACCTCCGCAAAGGAAGACGCCGAGACGACTGCCGCGCGGCGGGAGCTGAAGCAAACGACCATTTCGGAGAAGCGGGGCCGGGATACCATGCAGTTGTCACAGGACGCGGACAAAAGCGCCTCGGAGGACGAAGCGCGCAGCGCCAAAACTCGGCGAATCACGCCGCCAGTCGACCTAAGCGCCGGGAACGACGATGCCCTGAAAGAACAAGTATCATCGCCCAAGAAGAAGCGAGCCCACGACGAGCTTGACGAGAACAAGGATGTGGCCGAGGCCCCGCTCGGGGGGGCGCCGGATAAGGCTGCGAGCACAACGACGATCCAGAGCAGAACGGACCGGTCCGAGCCAGAGAAGAAGCGCCCACGAGACCGCCAGGCAAGTGCGTCAGCAGTGCAGGGTGGAAAGGAGGAAGTTGTAAGTAGTCTCGGTCTCGGTCTCACCACGAGTTTCTCCCTGGTAACACAAACAAGGAGCCCCTCTCAGCCAGCGCATCACCGAGGTCAAGCATGGAGCAGACGGAAGGAAGGGATTCAACAACAACAACCAAGACTAAGCCCGCGGAGCAGCCCAAGCAAACATCCGCCTCGGCGTTCGCCAATTCCGGCTTCGCTAAACTGGCCGCCTCTTCGACCTCTCCGTTTGGGAGTTTCGGTGGATCAGGAAAGCCCAGCCTGTTCGGCGCGTCGTCCGGGTCTTCTTCCCTGGGCGGTGTCCTTGGTGGTTCCCAGCCGGCTGCTCCGTCAGCACCACCGAAACTCAGCTTTGGCGGAGCTGCCGCTTCTTCCCCATTTGCTGGCCTCAATGGGCAGGCGAGCGGGTCGGTATTCAAATCGAGCCCCTTTGCGAGCGCATTCGGCGGCAGCGCTGTCTCCGGACCGCGCCTCAACTTTGGCAAGCCTGGCGAGGCACTTAAGAGCGACAAACCTGCGAAGCCGTTCGGCGCACCAGACAGCGATACCGAGGGCGATTCTGGAGAAGAGAGCAATGAAGATGAGGACACTAAGGGTGACGCCTCGTCCGACGACGAGGGCAAGGAAGAGGACAGGGACAGAGAGGATTCCAAGGGAGTCGACGATAAGAAAAAGCCCAAACTGCAGAAGGGTGAGTTACCATGCTCCCCCCCCCCTTTTTTTTCTCCCTATCATGGATGCCGTGCTGACCATTTTCCACAGTTGTGGTCGATGACGGCGAGGGGTCTGAAGCGACCCTCTTCTCGGTGCGGGCCAAGATGTACGTCATGGAGAAGGGCGTCGGATGGAAAGAGAGGGGCGCGGGTATGCTTAAGGTTAACGTGCCAAAATCCACCGTCGAGCTGGACGATAACGGCGTGCCCGACCCTTCGTCTTTCGACGCATCTGTACTGGCAGACGAGGAAGACGATAAGCGCAAACATGTGCGGCTTATCATGCGGCAGGACCACACCCTCCGCGTCATCCTGAACACCGTTCTCCTGCCGGCCATGAAGTTCCAGGTCACCAACAGGCTGAAGACGTCGACCGTGCTGTTTACAGCGTTTGAAGGGGGACAAGCCAGGCAGGTGCAAATGAAGGTGCGTGTTGAGCCACAAACTTGAACTGCGCTGCAAATCCATGCTAACGGGCGTTGTAGCTGAGCGAGGCCAATGCCACAGCATTCTCGCAGCTTGTGGAGATGTTAAAGAAGCAGCTCGCCGACGTCTAGGGTTACCACTGGGGGCCGGCTTCGACCCGCCACCACCTATGATACCAACAACCTGTTACCATTTTTTTTTTTCATTTGTCTTGCCGGCACTATCGCCTAGACTGAGTACCGCTTGGTGGGAAGGGTTTTATGGCGGGGTTACCATGCATTCCTTGTAGAAGGATGGTTGTTTAACTGGCATCTGGGAGGCTCAATTCAGCCATCAAGTTCGGGCAAGGGAAGTTCTCTGCGAGACCGGCCTAGCAAAAGGATTGCTTTACTGGCCCATTTAGATGTGGGTTTTCAAAGGGCGGCACCTGTCAGTTTCTGTATATACTACCTATAACAGCAGCCTCTGGATGTGGCCATAAATCCTCCCTCAACCCAGATACCTCTGTTCCCTTTTTTTTTTCTGCATTTCATAACGTACGTGGGCGGGACAATCCCAGTTGCAAAGAGAGTCATAATGGTGAGGCCCAGCCTGGCAATATGAGTATTCGTGCGTTAAGAGTAGGCAACCTACCAGGTATCTACCGTTTTCTCTCTGATCAGGGGAGAAAGCCCCTCCCTCCTTGTAACCTACGAGCACGCATTGCATTGCTTTGGTGAAAGTTAAGCTTAAGCCATAGCGGGGCACCCAACAATTTTGAGCTACCACGTGCTCTCCCGCCACTTTCGCGAACCACTTAACACGTCAACGCGTCGCTCACTAACGTCGTCCAACACTTCGTCGACTCCGACCTGTCTATAAGGCTATGATTGCTTTGCCATCTGAGATTGACTGACGACGAACAGCAACATGCCAGACGAGAGCACCAGTGCTGGGGCAACAAGCTTGGGAAAGCGCAAGAGAGGGCGTCTGGCCAGCAGCGAAAATGCTACTCCATTAACTGTCGGCAGTCCTTCGCCCTCGAGCAACGTACCGCCAGACGTAGATCTCATAGCCACCCCTGGGAACCCTCGAGACAACAAAGAACGATGCAAGAGGCCCATTGACGGACAAGACCCCACTAAAAAGACGAAGACAGCCCCCAAGCCTAAACCGAGGACGAAACCGAAATCAAAACAGCCAGTAACCGCCTCGCCCAGCAGCAACTGGCCCCCGTACCTCACACACCTAGAAAAGACTCACCGCGCCCTAAACTTGGTATCGACTTTCTTCTCAGCGCGTCGGCATGTCGCCCCAACCCTCGAGACGCTGCGGCCCGCCGTGGAGACACACACAAAGTGTCCGCTGGTCGTCGAGGACGTCGCCGCCGTCGTCGCGCTCCGGTCTGGCTCTGCCTTCTCCTCATTGCATTCCTCTTCCCATGGGGAAGGAGGAGGAGGAGGAGGAGAAGGAGGAGAAGGAGAAGGAGAAGGAGAAGGAGAAGGAGAAGGAGAAGGAGAAGGAGAAGGAAAGGAGCCACGCGCTGGGCTATTGTTGCAGAGAGATGGGAGGTTGGAGATTGGCTCGTCGTCTTCCTCTTCCTCTTCCTCTTCTCGTGGAATCCGGTTCGAGTACGTGGATGAGGTGGAGTTGGCGATTTCCATTGGTGGCGCTACTGCCGAGACGGAGCGCGACAGGAGTTATTTCATTCCGGAAGGAGAGATGTCGGGAGAGAGGAAGGAGGTGCTGGTTTTTGAGTTCTTAGATGGGGAGTTGAAGGCTGCTGGAAAAGGAGGGGGCAGGGTCGGCGACCGAGAGGACCGGATGAAGATGCCCGTGTTTGGGCAAGCACAGATGAAGCGGCTGATCGAGCGGCGCAACGCCAAGTTTGTGCAGGCTGCGAATGAATTTGTGGAGAGCTGTGTCGCGGAAGGGTTGGATCCAGAAATGGTCCTGAAAGATGCTAGGGAAGGGTTCATCCCGAGGATGACCGAGGCGGTTGACCATGAACAGGAAAAATTGCCCAATACCCTGCCTGCGAGCATACCACGCGAGAGGAAGAGCATACCCGAGATTGTGCAGGAGCTCAAGGACAGTCCGTGGTACACCGGGCAAATTGTCCCGGACGGGCACAGGGTGTTTGAGGCACAGGAGGCAGTCTACGGGGAGCTGAACTTTCTGCTGAGCCAGGACCTCGTTAACGCACTATACAACACCAAGGGTATCACCCAATTTTTTGCCCATCAGGCCGAGGCCATCAACGCTCTGCACGACGGGTATAACGTGGTTGTTGCGACGTCGACGAGCTCGGGCAAGTCACTGATCTACCAGCTTCCGGTGGTACATGCCCTGGAGCAAGACCACAACACGCGCGCTATGTATATCTTCCCAACCAAGGCGCTAGCTCAGGACCAGAAGCGAAGCCTGCAGGAAATTATAGGATTCATGCCCGGCATGGAGGAGGTGTTGGTGGAAAACTTTGACGGGGACACGCCCATGAGCGAGAGGATGACCATTCGCGACGAGGCGAGGATCATCTTTACGAATCCCGATATGCTGCATATTACAATCCTCCCAAACGAGGAGAAATGGCGGACTTTCTTGAAATATCTCAAGTATGTTGTTGGTAGGTCTCTCCTTCACCTGTCGGCACCAAGGACCTGCTAACGGCTGCAGTCGATGAGCTGCACTACTATAACGGTCTGATGGGATCGCACGTCGCCTTTATCATGCGACGGCTTCGCCGGACGTGTGCGGCGCTGGGAAACAGGCACGTCAAGTTCATATCATGCTCGGCGACGGTAGCAAACCCGGAACAGCACTTCAAGACGATTTTCGGCATCGATGACGTACGGCTGGTCGACTTCGACGGGTCTCCGTCAGGTAAGGTTATCATTCTAATCATGAAACGGACTGTACGCTAACAAATGCCGAAAAGGACGCAAGGAGTTTCTCTGCTGGAACACCCCGTACAAAGACCCTGGAGACCCAGCGAGCGGACGCGGAAACGCAATGCTCGAGTGCTCTCGCCTATTTTGCCAGCTGATCCTGCGCGGAGTCAGAGTAATCGCGTTCTGCAGGGTCCGCGAGCAGTGCGAAAAGCTGGTCGGCGCCATTAAGCAGGAACTTGTGACCCTCGGGCGGAGCGAGGTGGTGGCGCGGGTCATGGGCTACCGCGGGGGGTACACTGCTCAGGACCGCCGACAGATTGAGAGCGAGATGTTTGAGGGGAAGCTCCTTGGCATTGTGGCCACCACTGCCCTAGAACTCGGCGTCGACATTGGCACCTTGGACTGTGTGCTTACCTGGGGTTTCCCGTATACTATCGCCAACCTCCGGCAGCAGAGCGGGAGGGCCGGGAGAAGAAACAAGGACTCGCTGTCCATCCTCGTAGGAGACGGCTTCGCCACAGATCAATACTATATGCAGAACCCCGACGAACTCTTCACCAAGCCAAATTGCGAGCTGC
Organism: Corynascus novoguineensis; assembly: GCA_033296725.1. Taxonomy (NCBI): domain Eukaryota; kingdom Fungi; phylum Ascomycota; class Sordariomycetes; order Sordariales; family Chaetomiaceae; genus Corynascus; species Corynascus novoguineensis. The sequence goes on along the minus strand of MU857675.1, from coordinate 81,297 downwards.
AGGTGGACCTGAACAACATGCTTGTCAAGGAAGGCCACATCCAGTGCGCAGCCTACGAGATGCCCATCAGGCCTGCCGAGGACGCGATCTACTTCGGCAGCGACCTCCCCCAGCTTTGCGTCGAACGGCTCATCCAAGACGAAACCGGTTTCTACCACTGCCACCCGCGATTCCGACCCCTCCCCTCCAGGTTTGTCTCGATTCGCGACACGGAAGAAGATCACTTCGCCATCGTCGACATCACCAACAACCGCAACGTGGTGCTCGAGGAACTCGAAGCATCGCGCGCGACCTTCACCATCTATGACGGCGCCATTTTCTTGCACCAAGGCAACACATACCTCGTCCGCGACTTCAACCCGGATAAGCAGCTGGCGCGCGTGGAGCGGGTCAAGGTCGACTGGCTGACGTCGCAGCGCGACTACACCGATATCGACCCAGTGGAGACGGAGGCGGTCAAGCGCATCAATAACTCGCGGTGGCGCGCCTACTACGGCGCCATCCGCATCCGGCAGGTGGTGTTTGGTTACTTCAAGGTCGACGCCCGGCGCAACCGCATTCTGGACGCGGTGCAGGTCGACAACCCTCCCGTGGTGCGGTACAGCAAGGGCATGTGGCTCGATATTCCCAAATACGCACTTGACATTCTGGTAGCCCGACGGCTCCACGTCGCCGGGGCGATCCACGCGGCCCAGCACGCTGTCATGAGCCTCATCCCGACCTTTGTCATCAGCATGCCGGGCGACGTGCGCACCGAGTGTAAAAGTGGGCTCAAAGAGTTCGCGAAGCGTGAGACGCAGCGCAAGCGGCCGGCGCGGCTGACGTTTTACGACGCCAAGGGAGGCGCCGGCGGGTCAGGGATCAACACAAAGGCGTTCGAGTTTGTTGACGTGCTGTTGCGGCAGGCGCTCAGGCGTGTGACGGCGTGCGCCTGCGAGGCGGGCTGCGTCGAGTGCTGTGCGTCCGAGATGTGCAAGGAGGCGAACGAGGTTATGAGCAAGGCCGGGTGCGAGGTGGTGCTCCGGGCGCTGCTGGACGAGGAGATTGACGTCGAGGCGCTGCCGATGGGCCCCGAGGAGGGAAGTCCAGCCGGGATCGAGACAGTCGTGCTGGCGCCCGCGGTGCCGACCAAGGATGGGCAGGGATTGGGGGCGGACGACGGCGAGGGGGGATAATGGATGGGTAGCACCGAAATGGCCATTGCTTACATCTGTGTTCACAGCCCACCTTCGCCCCCCGGCCGCTGCTAGTCCCTTCTGCCTCTTTCCCCCGTTGGTCAGATGGAGACAAAAAACAAAACAAAAAAAAAAAAAGCGCCTCTTTACCCAGTCCTCGAGACACAACAGTTCAACCTATTCCACGGATTACCAATCTTCCTTTCTAGATCTCTTCGGGTGTTCCGCTTTCCGATCTGACGGCCGCTAGCTTCTCAATTGACACACCAAATTGACAACCCTCTGAAGCTAAGCTTTGCAGGTTCCAACGCCATTGGCGGATGCGGCGGATCTGCCCTGGACCCTGATCTTCTGCCCCCAGCGAAAGCCGAGAGTGACAGGGATCACTGAGCCGGCTCAAAAGCTTAAAAAGAAAATTCGTTGGCGGCGGTGGTGGACCGCCCCAATGCCCCGACCTGTTGGAAGTCAGTATGCTGCACAACAGCGGCTCGACAACGACCCAAGCCAACGGAATCGGCTCTTGTAGGCTCGGCAGAGGCACGTTGAGTGAACAATATCCATGCCTGTTTTAGTTTTCTCGCTGGGGGTGGCGTTGCCCCTCACTCTGCCTGCCTTTGGTCCATAATAGGCTCCTGAAACACGAACCAAGGGGCTCATGCCAGGTGGCTCATCAAGCTGGTATGGCACCAAGCATGGGCAGGCCATGGCCCCTACTCCGCTCATTGGTGAACTCTCCACGGAGATGCCTGCCCCATGGAGGAACCCCAGCTTGTTGGGCCTGTGAACTAAAATCTAGGATTCAGCTGGGGTCATTTACGCTAGTGAACGGGTTACTTCGAAAAGGGAACATTTCATTCCGCTTTCCTCGCTTTTGCTTCCCCGGACAGGCTAACCTGGGAGGCTGTGACTTATTCTTAAGATTGTTACTCCGCTCAAAGACGGAAGTCAAGTTTCATGTCCGAACGGACAAATTGATGCGGACGTCTTCCTGTTTGCGCAACATCTTTAACCCAGACGAAAATAAACCAGATTGGATAAGAGCAGGCCTCTTACCTTGACCTCAAGCCACAAGCGCGAACAATGGCCGGAGCCTCATCACCATCAGGGCAAAGTCCCCAGGCCGACCCAGAACAGGGCCAGTCTCCTCCCGCTGGATCGACCACTCCCTCCCCGACTCGTGAGAAGGTCGGGCAGAAATCCACGCCGACGACCACTACCAACACCAGTACCACTGCCACCATCAACAACAATAATAGCAGCAACAACAACAACAATAACAACAGCAACAATGGCATGCTCACGCCGCTTCCCATGCACAGCCGTGACGTCGGCCTCGCGCGCGAGCTCACCCCCACCGAGCGCATCATCCGCACCTTCGGCGTACGCCCCACGGGCGAGTCTGGACGGTCCGGCATCCATCCCTTAATCTTCCTAAGGAACGTCTTCCGCTCCGCCAGCTGGGCCTCCCGCATCGTCAACGTGCTGTGGCCCGTGGTCCCGGCCGCCATCGCCGTGCGCTACGCCATGCCGGACAACCACCTGGTTGTCTTCATCCTAAGCTACCTGGCCATGGTGCCCTGCGCCAACCTGATCGGATACGCTGGCCAGGAGCTGGCTCGCAAGCTTCCGCACGTCATGGGCGTACTGATTGAGACCATGTGAGCCTCCCTTCCTCCCTTTCCGCTTAGACGCCAGACCCCCAGGGCGACAAGCGAGGCGAGGGAAACTGCTGACCATAAAGACAGGTTGGGAGGCATAGTTGAATTGATCATGTTTATTGTCCTGATCAAACGGCCTACCACGGAGGGTGTCAACTACATCCAAGTCATCCAGGCGGCAATCCTGGGTTCAGTACTGGCTACCATGCTGCTATGCCTCGGCCTGTGCTTTGTTGCGGCCGGCCTGAAGCGGGAAGAGGCGCACTTCAGCGAGACGGTCAGCGAGGCCGGAAGTGGTTTGCTTTGGACGGCGTAAGTTTTTTTTTTTTTTTTTCGGTTATTACTTTCTCTCCAGTCTTTTCCCTCAGAATCACCGCTAAAAGATTACTGTTGTAGTGGCTTTGGCCTGGCAATTCCCACCGTGTTCGAGCACTCGCTCCGCGGCACGATCCCGCATGAGGAGCTTCTCGACAAGGCCGTCGAAATTTCACGCAGCACCGCCGTCTTGCTTTTGGTTGCGTACGTCATCTACGTCTTTTTCCAGGCGCGCACCCACCACGGCATCTACGATGCCGTCTTCGTCGCCGACGAGGAACGCGAGGGCGGCAAGCATGCCGCGCACGTCCACCACCGCCTGACCTTCACCGAGTGCTGCATCGCGCTGGCCATCGCCCTTGCGCTGGTCACCCTCATTGCCATTTCCCTCGTTGACCAGATCCACTTCCTCGTCGAGACTCGCCACGTCTCGGACGCCTTTGTTGGCCTCATCCTCGTGCCGCTCGTCGAGAAGGCAGCTGAGCACCTCACGGCCGTCAATGAGGCCTACGAGAACCAGATGAACTTTGCTCTGTCGCACGTGCTGGGCGCCACCCTGCAGACGGCCCTGTTCAACGCCCCTCTCATTGTCATTGTCGGCTGGGGGCTCGACAAGCCCATGGGACTCAACTTTGAGGTGTTTGACGTAGTGGTGCTTCTGCTGGCTATCATCGCTCTCGGCAACTTCCTGCGCGACCAAAAGACGAACTACCTCGAGGGCTCTCTGTGCGTGTTGGTCTACATTGCCATTGCCGTTGCTGCCCTCCACTACCCTAACCCACACCTCATTGAGGCGGCCGAGGCTGCGGCAGGTAATGCTACAGCCGTGATTGGTGGCGGTGCTGGTGCTGGTGCGCATCACTAAAGGTGATCATTGAATGTATTATCTTGGGCGTTTCTCAGCAAGCGGCGTTGGAAACAGTTACGACGATTATTAGCCAGGATTGGACCTTTATCATAAGCATGATAGTATAAAACGACCTTTTTTTCTAAGTCTGCTATTGCCAGGATAGCGGGAATTTCATTCCACAACACTGGCGCACGTGGATAACTGCAATTTGATGAGTTAAAATAACAACCGGGACATTTCCCGTCAATCGTAATGGATCTACAAATACATCCACGCCAATTCAGAGTCTTTCCCTACATAAACCTATAATCGTCACCGCCCAAATCTAGCTGATGAAGCACAGGCATCCGAGCCACAAGTAGAAAATGAGCAGGGGGTACACGGCCAACCCGACCCTGTTCTTGACCACACCGCTGCCTCCCAGGATGCTCACGCCTGCAGCCAATGACCAAAGAACAAGAACGAGATATACCGGGATACGCGCAATCCAGTGCAACCTCAGCGCGGACAACAGCGCCGCGATGACTAGCGGGAACAACGTGTAACCGATGACGCAGATACTCTGCGCAAACGAGCTATCACGGGGGTCAGTCATCCATTAACAGATTGCGAAGAGATTCAAGAGAATACTCACATGTTGCCTCCGAGCAGCTTGATCTGCACCGTCACAACCGCCATGCCCACCCACACAATGGCAAACACGCCGCTAAACACCACCTCGCGCTGTTCCTCCCGGCTCTGCAGGCACAGCAGCGTGCTCAGCAGCAGGCAAAACACCAGCGGGCCCCACAGATCCCAGTCCCTCAACTGCCCGGGCGCGCCGCCGCTTCCCCCGTTGCCCAATTCTGCATTTCCACCACTACCACTACCCAACAGCGTATCCGTGTCGAGCACACGCCCGGCGAATCCAGCGAGCTCATCACGCGCGCCAGCGAGGCCCCCTTGGCGCAGCGACGCGTAGGCGCCCCGCAGCGGGTTCGTGTTGTTACCGCTACCGGTCCAGGCAAAAAATAGGTGGCGCGGGTACAGCACCTCGCGCAACTTGCGCCAAACGGCGAGCAAGTCGCGGCGCAGCGTCGCCCACACGGACTCGTCGATGGTGGACGTCGTCGGCCGGTCCTCCCCAGGGATACGCGACGTCCAGGAGCTGGCGGCGGCGGCGGAGGATGAATAAGACGAACCGATATTGCCGGATAGCGGGGCGCGCGACGATGCTGAGGAGGTTCCTGCGGCTCCGGCTCCGGCTGAGGTGTTCCCGCTTGTTGGTTGGGCGAGGGGATCATCGAAGGTGTTGAGGTCGGCTGTGTGAGAAGAGAGGGAGAGGAGGTTAGTTTCAGTGACGTCCCGATTTAAAATAGCGGTAAATTGGGCAACTGTACCGTCATCGGGATCGATCAGGTCGTCGTCGTCTTCGAGGTCGGCAGACGGGACGTTTTGGTAGTCGCGGCGGTTTGATGCAGCCATGGTGGGCGGCGTCAACTGTGATGGAAACAAAATGAAAACCGTTCCGTATCGGAAAGTGCACGCCCTCTAGCGTAGTCTATGGCCTGCGGCGTGGTGGAGCAATTGCCGTCGTCAGTCGTCGTCGTTCACTTGGGGACGAAGTCGTCCAAAACGGTCCACAGTGGCCTCAAGCTCGAGTTGCGCAAGCCGATGGATTGACGTTGCAGCGCGCCTTGGCGGCTTGGTGGCCCAAGCTTCCCCACCATCTTTACGAGCGCGCTGCCTGGCTGCCGAACTGTAGGATGACCCTAACCCTTTTGATGCTCTTTTTGCTGAAACATGAGACAGCGGTTAGCTTCCCAAAGTGGTCTAGACTATTTCCTAGCTTGGTAGGATCATTTAACGTTAAACTAATAACTAAGCTAACTCGCTAACTCGGCCATCTCTATTCATTATGAATCATCCGAGCTAGTTACCGTTAATACATCATACAAAGTGCCTTAGTAGAGGTTTAGCTACCTAGCTGTAATACAAAAACCCTTCTACCACCCAGGTAGAATCGATGAAAGTTCACATTTTGTATCGTCACACTGCAAACCCCTTTGATAAGTGCAGAGGCTGCTTTGGGTTATAATCACCGATCTTCCCGACCTCTTACCGTTCTGCCCTCGAATAAACAGCGTTGGTCACACAATCACCATGGAGCCTCTTCATCCAGATGCTGCCCCCGCACCACCACGGGCGTTGCTAGAATGTCTGCTGTGCGATTTGAAATTTAATACACCTGAGGAAAAGCGGCAACACGCCAAAAGCGATTGGCAGTAGGTTTTTTTTCGATTGTTTTTCAGTGTTAGCTTCTCTTACACATGGAATCTCATATTGACATTGATATAGCGTGTACAAAATCCGCTGTCGGATCGCAGAGCCTGGGACTACCATTCCTCCCCCAGAAGCTCCCAAGATAACACCAAGACGGCCAAGACAAGATCTGAAGACAGCATCCGACTCACTTCGAACCAGCGAGGAGAGTTACGATGAAGATTCAGAAAGCGACGGATCTTCCGACAGGGACATTATCGAGTTTGTACCAGAAAATTGTCTGTTTTGCAATCAAATCAGCAAATACTTCGAAGACAACTTGTCCCACATGCACCAAGCCCACGGCCTCGTCATCCCTTTCCAGTCTTCTTTAGTGGTGGATCTCCAGACGGTGATCTGGTTTCTTCACATGGTCATTTTCAGCTACCGAGAATGCATCTGCTGTGCTAAGCGTCGCCGGACGATTGAGGCGGTGCAGCAGCATATGACCTCCATGGGCCATTGTCGATTCGACGTCACAGACGAGATGAGCGGATTCTACGACATGGACTCCCTGGCTCAACAGACAACAGACGGTCGGGCCCAATCTGACGACCATACCCTCAGGCTACCGTCTGGGAAGCTCCTCGGCGACCGCTCCTACGTCGATCACACTTCAAGAAGCAGGCCACGAGACAAATCACCCGTCCACCTCTCCGCCCTGCCTTCCGACTCTACACAACCGACAGAACCGAGTGACAAAACCGATGTTCGATCCCAAGCTCTCACCGTCACCAAGAAAGAGCGGAAAGAACAAACGCTCACAGCTCAGTTTGGACAACTGCGGGCCGGGGATCAAATAAGTCTCGTACATTTGCCGCCATCTCAACAGCGGTCGCTCCTCCTAGCGCACAAAAAAGAGCTTGATAAGGCGAAGCGAGCCGAGGGGAGAAAACAACGGCGGGTCGACAACGTGGGCAATAAGACTGCGGTTCATACAAAGTACTACAAGCAGGAGGTTCCCATATACCAAGGGGGTTAGATAGGCAGAATTACTCTCTACAAAATATCGTGGTTTATGGCCTATTGCCTCATTTCTCGAGACCCAACGTGTTCATGTGATTACCGAATCAGATAATAGAGAAACGACAGCGATGCCCCTTCGATTTCAAGACAAACAAGCCGACTGACCGCAACAAGCGCGCTACACCGCGTCCGCCTTCCTATCCTTTTCTCCCCTTCTAACCTCCGTTCTCCTTTCCTTTCTCTCGTCTGCGTCACACATATGTTGTCATGCGCCCTGCAGCACCCTACCTATCTGCGTGTGACAAAAGAAGAACCCCACCAATCCCTTCCGCTATGCACATGCACCAGCACCAAAGTAGACGCCGCATTTCCGCCCAAAATCCCTTTTTAAACAAGGCACACGAGGTCCCACGCATATGCCACATGTGCGCAGCGCTCGTGTGCCGTCCAGATATGTATGAGATGAGTAGATCGTCACGCAGAGAATCAGTTCAAATAGTGATGAGATGGTCAGGGTGGAGAAGTAAGGACGGGTGGGGTGTTCGCGCGGCCCGGAGAACCCGAGACATGCGGGAATGAACTTGGCCACTAAGATCCGGCAGGCATCAGGTTAGTGCCAAAAGGTAGAGAGAAACATTAGCTTTGACGTAGGTCACACATAGCCCATTTCAGTCCAACTATGCCTGCGACACCACGACGCTAGTTCATGTTGGATGATCCATCACTCTCAATGATGGTCAAGACTCTGCCGACTACCTTGTCATGGCCGTCTTATGCCTTTTCTTCTCCACAGCTTGACAACCCACCAAACCTGAATCAGAGAGAATCCTCCCGCTATTAATAATGAATACTTTGACGAATAAATCCGTGAATAAGATATCCAGATCTTCCAAAACCACCCAAGCCCAAACCTTTTCCCAGATCCGGTCCGATCCTGCCAGTCCGCCTTGTCCCCCTCTTGCACGATGACCCAGAAGAAAATAGATTGTATCAGTTGTATGATGCGGTTATTGTGATCCCTGCAGTTCAGGGCGTTCGGTTGACTTCTTCATCCGTGTAACCCACCCGGTCCGATCCTCTGTGGAAATTAGAAATTGGCTCTGAGCAGAACCACTCATTTCACTCCCAAAAATACCTCCCCCTGGCCCTAGGCCCAGTCGCCCCGGAAGAGTCTCCTTCTCCCAGATTACCACCATGTGCGCCGCCTAAGCGGCTTGACAGCGGCCCGCTCATCCCATAGCTGTTGGAGCGTACACAACTTGGCCTGCTTAACGGTACCGGCTCGCCGGTCGTGGGTGTAGTGGTCCATATGTTCTCCCTGAAGATACCGCAACCCCTCGACCCGGGTTCCGCTGCCGCCGCCGATGTACGCCCATATGCGTGCTGCTGCCGCTGCTGCTGCCGATAACGCGCGTGGTCGTGCAATGCGTCGTACGAAAATGCCGGCCGGAGCACCGGCGGTCGGCGATGGTGATGGTAGCGGTGGCCATAGCCTCCTCCTCTGGCGGTTGATTCATACCCACCATTGCCGCCTGTGTACGAACACGGCGGCGACGATGACGACGACGACGACGACGACGACGATGCCCCGAGCCAGCTTGGGTGCTGTTGTTGGCCAGCATCGTACATGTTTTCGTCCAGAGAAGCGTGGCGAGCGCGGTAGCCAGGGATGGGAGGCGGGTCGGAAGACGGGTAAAGCCCGTTACAGCCAAAGGTGGATGCCGTCGTAGAATGTTCCTTGTGGAGGTCTGCAGGCAAGTCCTCTGGCGGGGTATATGTGCTTGGGTGAGAATCAGCTTCCCACGAGGGCAGGCCGTCAACTGGGGATTGGCCATCGGGGCCCATCCTAGGTCGGAGCCCCTGGGCGTAGTTTGCCGCCAGCGTCGGGTTGATGCCGGCTACCGCCCAAGCAAAGACAGCCACGTCGCGAATCGAGCGCATCAATTCTGTGGCTGGCGGTTAGGAATCAGATCTTGAAAGCGGAAGGTGGGCGCAATAAGGAATACGTACGGTCGAGTGGGGGCCCGCCTGCGGCCTTGACGCACTCACGCAAGGGCATGTACTGTGGTAAAAGTGGCGGGCGGAATGTGTAGAGTAGTTCAGGTGATATATAAGGCTCAATGGGTTGGAGACCCCACGGCGCCGCGAAGAGGCCGTTCTCGTAATTGAAGGCCGCCGGCACCACGGGGGGCTGCGGGTCGGGAATGGGGGGGCGTGCTCTTCGCAGGACCACGACAAGCCCATCTGATGTGCACGAGACAACAGCCTCTAGCTCAAATGTTTGAGGTGACGAACGGCGGGGTCTCCGCCGTCCTGAGCCAACCGCGTTTGGAGAACCGTCTTCCCCGGCCGCGCCCTCATCGTCAAGATCCCCAGTCTGGTGGTCGTCCTCGTCGAGGTCCATGCAACTGTCCCTCAAACTTGGGTTCTTGACGTCCACTTCAGCCGCGCTCTGGCTGCTCTCATCGTCCGCTTCGTCCTCCGTTTCATCCTCCTCTTCTTCATTGCCGAGCGCGTTAGGATCAACCCTTGGGTCCTTATACCAGAAACGGAGGTAAGCAATCGACTCGTTCGCCTTGGCGCTCTCCAAACACCTTTCTGCTTCATCGAGACAATTCGGCTGGATGCACTCGTAGAAGGGTTTCTCTAGCAGCTGGTCCGGCCGTACCCCCAGGATCTGGGTGACGGCGTCTGTTGCGTACATGATGGTCAGGTTCCTTGTGAAGCGGTTGAGGATGAGGGCGGCTCGGGGTTCCCGCTCCATGGGTGGCATTTTGAACTTGGGTGACAGGTGTTCGAGCATGTGGTATCGGGGGTCTCGCGGCGAGCTGGAGAATATGCGTCTAATCTGTGGTGCGTCCCTTGCTCTCCCTGAAAGAACATGTTAGCGACGGAGTACCGGCATAGGAAAATGATTTTGATTCTTACTCTCACTCCTCTCCCCTTTATAGTATATACTCGTGGAAGCCACCAAGACGTTGTGGACAACGGTAAAACAGCATTCACAGCTCACCCACTGGCCATTCATTGCGAGGATGCGTGCATAGTGAAGGACAGCTGCCTTGTCGAGCAAGACGCCTCGGCTGTGGATTGACCGGGCGAGTGGCACCTCTTCGGGATGGAAATACTCGAAGGCTGACTTCCCCCTGACCTCATCTGGTTGATAACCGAGGATGTCGAGAATCGAGTCGGAGGCAAACAGGATGTTGGCATCAGGGGTGAGGTCTGGGAGGGTGAATTTCAAAGTTAGCCTCGAAGGCTCTGGGCTGGGGCTATATTCAACCTACTGTGAATTGTCATGAAAGTCTGGTCTCGAGGGTCCATGAGGGGCTGCGTACGGCGGACCGCCCCCAATGAGCTGGTCTGGCGTGCAAAAGTGAGGTTACGGGATGCTCTCCATGCGTCGACGAAAGGATAAAGTGTGTCTGGTAGGAGAAGCTAGTCTCAAATGGTGGCGCCGAGCCTGGCACGGACCGGGAGGTGGTGCTGTGTAACAAACTGTGAGTGCTCCAGGGGCTGGCGGTGGGAGAAACCCGACTGAGTGTACGAATTATTTCCTTGGAACTTGTCACAGTTCTGTCTGGCCGAGGGCGACAAGTCCGAGGGTTCACAAAGCGGCGGCAGCGAAGCGTCGGGTATACTGCGGTATCGCCAAGTGCGTTGATGTCCCCCCACCGCTGCGTCTATTGACTAGCAAACCGAAGTGATGTAGGACAGAGATCCTGCCGTCACCTGGGAGCGGATATATTAGAGTTTCACTCGTTCCACCTCGGGCTCGCTCCGGGGTTGGCGGGGGAAGGAAAAAGGGACAGGTCTGCCCAGCGCTGCTGAGGGGACGAAGGCCGAGGATTCGGCTGGATGCAGCAGACACTATGCAGTGCTGCCGATGGCTCGGAGGAACAGACCGAATCGCAGCCGAAAGCGCGCGCAGGGTCACACTGCGGGTGTTGTCTTCGGTCTGTGGAGCCAGGTAAATAGATCACCAAAATGTCGGGGTGAGCGGTGATAGCGGGGAAACTGGAGTAAGAGACCGCCCCGTTGCGTTTGTCGACGAGTCGAGATTGCAAGGCAACAACCGATGCTTGTCGGTGTAGCGGAGACCAATGTCGCAGAGGATAGGCTATCAAACTGCCTTGGCCGGTTTGCTGAGATTACCCCAATAGCGGCTTGTCTTCAGCGTTTCTCTTGTTCAAGGCCAAACGGGCGACGGTTCCGCGTGTGTGTGTGGAGGATACTATCGTTGGTTGGTTTGCAGGACACACCAAGCTCTCTAGAAGTGGATATCTCTGGCGCGGGTGGCTGCTCAAACGGGCAGAGACGCTCATTTGGCCAACGTCCAAGTTGCTGCAAGACTGAGACGGCGCGGAACTGCCCACACAGCACTTTGCGAGCAACGCGGTATTGGCTGGGCCGGTTTGGAGAATGCGGGCGAAATGCAGCGAAAGACGTGCAAGCCGGCGATCCTCAACGCGAGGAGTCCGAGTTACTTGTAAGGAGGCATGGAGGGACCCTGTCAGGTACAGGCGGGACGCCCATTAGACTTTTTGACATGGCTACAATTCCCGGAGGATTATCCCACGGTTGGGGATGGAGCATGGCGCGAATGGCGCGAGCTTCCGCCGACTCCACGCCGGGGGAGCGAAAATCGAAATGGGATGTGGAAGCAACCTCTTCTGGGGCGGGAAGCAATCCCACCGGGTCAAGCGCAATTTTTGCTCCCCACAACCTGGACGGCAAGAGCAGCTGCCGGTGCGGAAGCCTAAACCTTGTTGGGAAGGGCAGGGGAGGTCTGCAGTGGAAATCTTGGCAAAGCGGACCTTCAGAGTGGCTCCATTTGCTCGTTTAGATGCTGCACGGTCGAAAAAAGAGAGAAGAGAGGCAAGGCTAGAGTTGAGATGTTCCTACAAGAGGATCGCGTTTCCAATCCGCTACATGAACCGATTCTCAATTTCGAGGATCCAGAATAAAATGAATAACTTGTGTATTAGTACGCAGCATTTGAAGCTACCGAACTATCTAGTCTACTCTTGTAGAAGACATGGAGCTTTGGTAGGTAGTTGAAATGAGCCAGCACGTGATGAGCCATCAAGGTGTCTGTGACTGTCGGTTCTGGCATACGCAAGTGCTCGTGACAGGCCGCCACTCAACCACTGAAAGCGAACATGGTGTAGTTAGCTTCTTCTGGGTAAGCGACATGAGCTCAACTGGACCAACAGATTACTTGAGGTGATTATCGATGCTGGGCAGGCTGGCTTCCAGGAACTTGGGAGATGAGTTTGTTGGCCTACTACAGCAGCTCAAAAGTCGTCAAAGTTGATCTGCACGAGCTACACGTGGGACCATGACGTCGCAAAGCCGGAGAAGCAAGAGCCGCCGCAAGGGCCAGCAAATCCATTCATCATTCTCCAGGTTAGTCGAGTGCGGGCATCCACTCCGGGACCCAGGAAACCATGGGACGTTATCTCTTGTGTGATCCATCGTGCATTCCGGAGCTGTCAAGTCTACGGTTCTTACATTGAGCGCTCCCCTCATGTTCTATTTCCCTGCCCTGCCGAGACAGTCCACGTACGTGCGTAGCCTGTTCTCGGTGGTTACGCGACCTTGGCAACCGTCTTGGCTTTGGGGAAGGGTCTCAAAAAATTTTGACCTGGTTGATTTGGTGGGCATGCCTCCTTCCTAATCGTTAACTCGGGTCGAAACACGGCAGGCAGACTACGTAAGTGTATGTTCAAAAAGATAACGATCAACTACCAAGCGTAGATGTTGTTGTGAAGTTATCTTATTGCCCGATTTTTTGGATTCCAGACGGCTGCAACCATGTAAATTTCGAATCCCGCTCGTCTGCATGATCGTCAGGGCCGGCATGGCTGCAACCCCCGGCGAGGATCATGGCCCCACCGTCGCGACCCTGGCGTGTGAGGAAAAGAATGTGAATTTGGGGTTGCCGCTTCGGCTTCAGTCATGGCTTCTTCGTGAGATCCATGCAGGTCTTGATCCTGTTACACAGGGACGTTTCCCGCCAACATTCAAGGGCGTTCGTGGTGATGATTCAGTCGAACAAGCGTCCACAAAGGGCATTGAACCCTTTGTCCAAATCTTGAATTCGAGTGTCTCAGCGACACACCCAGAATCCTCCAGTCCACATTTTTGGCGTGACTCTCGGGGCTCGGCTTGGCGGGTAGTTGTAGGTGGAGCCCCGAAGGTTTTCGGGGTTTGTGGGCTGCGGCATTCTCCGTGAGGCTTGCTTCTCAGAACAACCCATTGGGCGCTTTACGGGGCAGTTACCAGGTTGCCAGCATGGCTTGGGATCGACCTTTTTGCTCTCCCACCGCCGTCTTATTATTATCCGATTCGTCATAGCAGCTCGTCTCAAGGACCTGGACAGAGTTGAATTAAGGTGAAAAGAATAAAATCTCGTTGCAATCTAGACCATGATAGCCTCCATTTCGCTTCGCGAGCCGCGCCCTCATTATGGCGGGGAGCCGGGGGAGGCATATTACATGCTGGCGAGTTCAAAAAAAAACACCTCCTGCGTAACTGCCTGAACACTAGGGCAAATAGCTTTGGGCCATCTTGGCGCGGCGACAAGCTCTCCATTCGCCCTTCGTACACTACACACAACAACACCGTGTGTTGACTTCACCCATGGATGCCGTACGCCGTGCACCAGCGAAACGGCATATTTGATTAGTTTTTGGTGCCGGACTGCACTCTTGACAAACGACAAATTGGACGAGCATTGTCGATCTGGAGCGCTGAAGACCCTGTGAAATGCGAGATTGGGAATTTGTCATAGGTAGATTGCGTCAAACTGAGATATGATCAAGGCGGCTAGTATCATGAACTTGGGCTCTGCTCGAAGAGAGAGAGAGAGAAAGGGCGATGCCTGTGGAAACGTGCATACCAGGCCCTCTATGCTAAGAGGCTCCGTAAGTGCGTTCAGTTTGGTAAATGGCAGGTCACCTTTCCCTCGTCTGGTTGGCGTGCGCTCTGATGGATGGCGAGTATCGTAACTACCAGCAATCGCAAAGTATTCTTGAGTCCTAACGGCATGCCCAAATCGAGCTTGAGAAGGGTTCCTTGTAAGATTCCTGTCTCAGAATGACAGTTCATCCCGACAATGGCCAAGAACGATGATTACAGTACGGTGTGAGAGGGGCTCATCGAGGTAAGGGAATGGATATATCACTGCATTAATGGGTATGTTCAGGTTCTAGAGATCCTCCTTGACCTTGATATTGGTCAATCAATGTAACGCTTGTTGTTCGAAATGTTTGACCGTACTCGAAGTATTGGGGTAAAAGACAACCGGTCCTCCATTGTGAGCTTCCGACAGTTATGAAAGGATAAACATAGGAAGATCTAGTTAGTTATAACTAGTCTAGTTACCTATCAAGGTAATAATTTATTTAAATCACCATGTTGTAATAACTAACAGATAACTAACTAGTCACAAAACGAAAGATAAATAAAATAAAAGAGCAAGGAAAGAAAAAAGAAGAAAGAGGAAAACGGCAAGCAAGGACTATGCTACAAATTACATTGAGCGTTGACATACATACTGTAACTATACGCTGAGTTGAACCTGCAGTCCAATTTATTTAGAAGTCGTGATGCGCGACGCGCTGTGCAACTTTGATCGAGCCGCCTGACCCACTTTAAATTTGATAACATGGGACGCGGAACCCAAAGCAGTTGCATGTTCACAGCCACAAACCACTTAAAGATACTACTAGTGGTTTGGCTTTCGAAGTAGCCAATTCCAACTTGTGACCCCTAATACTGACGAACCTGATTCTCAAACGAGTCCCTGGCGTGGGCTAGGTACTCCAGCCTCGACCGAGTGCTGCACCGCGGTTCCTTCCCGCCCCACACTGCATTCAAGGTTGACTGAAACTCGGGCCGGAAGGCCCATCTCTGAGACTGGGACTCAGCCCAGTGGGATTTGAACAACAAACCTTATCATTCTTTTTGAGATGCCTTCACCCGAATCGGCTGAGTGGGAGCTCCCACGACTGCGTTCGTCCTTCCTCTTTCAGGTTTGTCACCCTCTCGCGTTGGCAACACACTAGAGTCGGAGTGAGTGCTCACTCGGTCGTCAGGACGACTACAGATATCTGTCTCCAGATGATCAAGCAGCGAGTCAGGGTACGCATGCGCCCCCGACAGATCCCCCGGGAAGCCAGGCGCTGATAATACCCCAGACCTGGCCGAATTTTTCGATGTCAAATTTTATCCATACAACCCGCCGGGAGTGCCACCGGTTTTTGCTGCCACAAGCAAGAAGCATGTAAGACGGTCTCTGCATACCGCTTTGTGAGGGCCTGGGATGAAGCTAAACATGATATCGAACATCAGGCCGTCATCTGCCGGTTGAACCAGACCGACAAGGATGCACAACCTTGTGAAGTCATAAAACTCATCAGGGACGATAGCGTGAGTGCCTATTGCGATGATGAGATGCCCCTAACCATGTATTTTTTTTTTTTTTGTATATTAATGCATTTCACGCCATAGGAGGACGCAAACTGCGCTAGCTGCTGGTCAAGAGATCCCGTAACCCACGAACCTCTGCTCTGCGTCGCCGGCACCAGCTCCAACATTAAAATCTACAATGTAAAGAAGGGGAAGCTGGCCAGGGTGCGTCTACAAATCTCCGTCCGGTTTGGAAGCGAACGCTGACCGTGGGTAGACACTTGTTGGCCATGGAGGAGTAAGGTGACCGAGATCCCGTATAACGTTCGAGAACCGGCCGGCTGACTGGGGATAGGGCATCAATGACATCGTGACTTCGCCAGATAACCCGCTCATCATCGCGTCGGCGTCGGATGACACGACCATCCGGATATGGAGCCTCGCAGCAGCCCACGAAAAACAACCCTGCGTCTGCATCCTTGGCGGCGAAAGTCACTCCTACGACCTCCTCAGCGTTGTACGTCTGGTCATTCAAGTCCATTCATCTCATTATTCGTCGGTCCCCTGTAAGTACTCACCACGACCAGGCTTTCCACGACAATGGGCGCTATCTCCTATCTACCGGCCATGATCAAGTCATTAACCTGGTAAGCACTCAAACACCTCATCTCATGCCATATCAAAATTAACAGCCATCAGTGGGCGCTCCCTGAATTCCCGACCGAGCATCTTGACATCCCCTTCGTAATCCAATATCCTCACTTCTCCTCCTCCGAAATCCACAACAACCTCGTCGACTGGTAAGTAAACCCCATATTACCTTACTCACTAGCCTACTTCTCTTTCACATTGATGGGGCGGAACTTCTAACCCCTCGGGCATTTTCCCCACAGCGTCGCATTCCACGGCGATCTGATTCTCTCGCGCGCCTGCCACGAAGATACGATCGTGCTCTGGCAGGTAGAGGGATTCTCGTCGGCCGACCCGGTCCCTGGCCCGCTAGACGCACCAACCCCGACCGACATGGCCAAGCAGACGCGCTCCTACTTCACCCCGACGCTGTCGGCCCAGTCCAGGCCGGCCATGTTCACCCGCCTAGCCCAGTTCCACACTCCAGACTGTGGCGTCCAGTTCTTTATGCGTTTCCGCATCTTCCGCGCCCCCGGAAAGCACCCCATCCTGGCCTTCGCCAACGCAAAGTCAAAGACATTCTTCTGGGACCTCGCCCGCTTCGGGTCCTACAGCCGCTACATGGCTGAACTTAAGGAGGCCAAGGAGGCCGGCCGGCCGCTGGTCGGCGAAGGTGGCGTGCCGAAGCCGGCATGGTTGGTGATTAGAAGGAGTGGGAAAAAGACAACAATAGCGACGACAACGACGACTGCTGCTGCTGCTGCTGGTGGTGGGGGGGTGGCAGGCGACGGGGCGGCCAGTCTCAGGTCGTTTGTCATGGGTGGGGGGGACAAAGAGTCTATGGTCTCGGCCAGCCCGGACCCGGAGAGCGTGACCGGGTTGGGCCACAGCCGGGAGACGCTGCAGGCTTGGGCCGAGATGTACGACCTGTCCAATCCTGTGGGGCAAATCAAGGCCCATCGAACGGTGCAGGTCGAAGGGGGTTTCGTGGGCAGGCAGGTCGGCTGGAGCCCCGAGGGCGAGTGGTGTGTCGTCGTGGGGAACGGAAATCGGGCCTTAATCTACCAACGGTGGGCGAAGGAAAAGGGGGTTGCCACGGCTATCGCTTGAATCCGTAGGGGCTGTAGTTGCGCCTGCATTTGAGGGTAATGGATAATGGTTCGTTCTTATGGAATCGCAAAAATCGCCGTGAGTTGCCTTGTCAGACTTGCATCGACGAGAACATAGGCAGCACTGATCGGCCCTCGTCCTCGGTATCATCGTCGTCGTCTGACACCAAAGACTCGAGGAGCTGCTCGTCATCTTCGCCCAGCCCTCCCCCGGTCTCCTTGATCTGTCGCAGGAGGCGTTTAGCTTTCGCGCGTTGGCCAGCCCGCTTCGTCCTGCCCTCTTTGTCTTCCTCTACGGACCGCGGCGAAGGCGGCATATACAGATCTCCAATATAGAGCGCTACCATGGCCCTCAACCTGAGCAGCTCATGGTCCCGAGAGAACGGCATCGTTTCCATGGCGGTATCCATCCGCCGCGCGATGTCGGTCATGCGGCGCAGGGCCTCAAGCCGTAAGTTATTCTCTTTCCTGCGCAATCTCCGCTCGCCACGACTGAGGCCCCGCAGATGCTCCTCCTCTTCAGCATCCCCACTCTCCCCGCGCCCTTCTAGATCGTAGTCCATCGGTTCGTCCACATCAATGTCTTTCCCTTCTTCTTCTTCTTCTTCTTCCTCTGCCTCCCAGCTGACACCCCGCTGTAGCCTTTCCAAACCCCTCCTGTGCGCAGCATGCGCTTCCTCCATCTCGGCACTGAATAGCGCCACCTGAAAGTCTAGCACGTTGTTGGCGCTGCCGGGATGCTGCTTGCTGTACGGGTACTGCTGGATGAGATACTCGTAGTAGGCCCGGAGGCGGGCCAGCTTTGCGGCCCTAGCTTCCTCGTTTTCGTCCTCCTCTACATCCGCACCTTCCCAGCCTCCTGCTTCCCCATCCCCAGACAAAGGGTGAGAAGTAGCAGCAGCAGAAGGAGAAGAAACCCCCGCCCGTTTAGCCGCTTCCCCCTCACGCATCAAAATTTCAGCACCCATTTCCCAGTAGCGCTCCCAGCGGAGGTCGACCTTGCGCCCGTACACGCGTGCCCGCAGCAGCAGACCGAACGCCCGCTTAGCCGTTGTCACGTCCCCCTCGGCCAAGCATCGCCGGATGACGGCCGTCAGCCACCCAACGCGCGCGCGGTAGGCGTGGGCGCGTCGGTCGACGGCGACCGAGGCCGAGGCTCCCCGCCCCTTCCCTCTCCCTTTGCCCTTCCCCTTCGCTTTTCTCCCGCGGTCTCCCGTTACCTGGTGGCGGTGATCCGTTTCTGCCTCGGTGGTCTCGCCGTCCGTCGTTCGCCAACCCGAGTCGGCGTCGGTGGTCCCAGCGGTGTCGTAGTAGTCCTCTTCTTCGTCCTGCTCGCCGTCCGCATCACTTGCTTGCACGGACCGGAATGCTGTGTCTGCTTCATCGCCACCCTCGTCGTCGTCGTCGTCGACATTATCGAGGGCAGATTTCCCGTCGTGCGCTTTCCGGGGCCGAGGCGCGCGGTGCGGAAAGCCCGGGTGTGCCTTTGACGGGACAGGCTTGTTGACCGGGTAGCCGGCAACGACGAATTGCCTGAGAGTGTCGGGGGTGTGCGAGAGAGGGTTGATGACTGCGTCTGAGGGAGCGCGTTTGCGTTTGCGATGAGGGGCGATTGACGCAGCGTTCATGATCTTCTAAGTTAATGTGGCGCAACGGTTTATGACCGGAACCGGAAGGTGTTTTATATTGTTTAATGTTGGGTTTTCCGCGAAAGCATTGATGGGGAGTTAGTGTCAATTGTGAACTGATAGAAGTTTCAAAGGTTTGAGCATGCGATCGTCGGCGGCGGACCTAAGCGACCGCTTTACAACAGGCGTTGGGAATCAGAGCTTGGCTCCATCAATACTATGAATGGCTGGTGCTCTATTCGCTCTATTCGTAAACGCGGTGTTAATATCCTGATTTGAAATTTGCAATCTTTTTGTTGTGGTCACTTTGGAGGGGTCAAAAGTGATGGCGAAAGTTTTTTTTTTTTTTTTTTTTTGGCTGAGAAGTCGAGGTTGAAATGCATGATGGTATTCCAGGCACCATCTCACCGGGAAACGGCAGCATCTGATTTTAAAGGAAATCCATCCTCAAGCGTCAATCACTTAGAGCTCAGAATGATGAACAATGTGAAACCGAACCAGCATACATCTCTCATCTAAACCCCAGAATATGATCCCTCATATCGCCCACAGCACTCTACCCTGCTTCATACCTCCTTTAACCCCGCCACTATCCCTAGTCCAATTATCTGTCCTGACTTCAGGAGGCACAAAATGTCGCCTTCGGGCTGAACTAAACGCGGGTCCCGGGTTGTACTTGCATCGAATCTATTTATGTACAGTTTCAGATGTAGAATACACCCCCCTCTGTTTATGCCTTCCGCTCAAAGTAGACCCATTGGCCCTCAGCCGGCTGCTCCTCGAGAGGCTCCCAGCTATGCGGATGTCAGAATTCCATTATCCCAAAAGAAAAAACACATTAATGGTTGTACTTACACCTTATGCTCAATCATGGTGTCCACAAGCTTGAGCTCGCCCTCGGCGACCTGGATAACTTCCTCAATCAGGCCGGCGCCAATCTTGGTCTCGAGCTCCTCGACTCTGTGTCAATTGTAATCAGCCATCTGCCCCGTATAAGCTGCAATTGCGAGTAACCCACTGGTCAGCCGTCAGCTGCGGCTCCGGCTCCCACTCAACGTGCTCGACGTCGGAGATGTCCTTTCGCTCGAAGATGTGCTTCAGGTCCTGCCTTTCCTCGAGCGTCCTGCTGCCCTCGAGCTCCGGGCCCTCGTCCTTCTCGCCGTCCCACTCCTCGTACCGCATGTCCTCCTTAACGGGAATCTGGCGCACGACGAAGGCGCGGCCGCCGCGCTCGACCTTGATGGCGCGCGCGCCGTAAATGCTGTCGCTCCCCTTGACGTCGAACTTGTCCGGGTGCTCGCTCAACAGCTTCTGCGCCTTGTCGGCCCACTCGTCGTACCCCGGGGGCACGACGGCCTCGACGAGCCCCATGCGGTGCTTGGTCAGGGCCTCGACTGATTGACGGTAGACCGAGTGCTCGGGAACGGCCTTGAGCTTCTCAAGCGTCGATGAGTAGAGGTAGAGCAGAGTCGAGCGCGGTGAGCCGTGCGTGTAGAGACCTGTCAAGCCCGTCGGGGTACCCGCTTCCAGGTAGCGCGCCGCGGGCCGAACCGCGGCGAAGAGGCGGAGGGTCGCGCGCATCGTCGTTACAGGGTGGTTCGGCAGCGTCCTAATTGGCGATTTGTGTGTATAGCGGTGGTTGCTGCCGCAGAGCGGGAATTCGCTCGGGGAGTGCTGCTGCTGCTTCCGACGTCAGAGCTTCTGCTCGTAATCGCCAATCGGTGGTTTCCAATTGGGAACGGGGCATGGGAAAGAAATACGGCACGTGACTGTTCTGAATTCGTAATTTACAGCGTCGTAATCACTGAAATCGGCCTTTGAGCCCCGCGTTGCTGCCATATCCTGCTTACATAAAACCGTAAACCGGCGCCTTTGACAGTTCGGCCAAATTCGTGTGTCCGGACAAAGAGATGGCCACGAAGGCTCCCAATAACGCAATAAACGCGAAAATTAGTTTGATTATGCATTTTTTCTGATTACAACTCAGCATTCCTTGCTATTTTTGAGCGTCTTGGGACGCGTTGAACCATCGTTCGAATCATGTACTAAACCCTAACCCTAGCTTACCATTTATAAGTTGTGAGTCCAGTAGAAATGACAGGCACGAGGCACGCCCAAGTTACACAAATGCATCCTACGGATTCCTTCCCGCCTTCCCACCTTTCTTGGCTGACAACGCCGGAGATGCAAGTAACAGTTCTACCATAACAATTGGCACACCCGCTTCTAATATCAATTATTCAAGCATCTCCGGAGAACAACCTCCAGCGTCTCCAACTTCTCATACCTTTCGACTCCAAACGTGAGACCAGCTTCTGACGGCTGCGTATCCAAAATCATCATACACAGCGAACATCGTAGTGGTCATTTGAGAGCTTTGAAGTCATTAATCGCCGTGTTAATTTTTCCCCTGTTCGAAAGACTTATGAGAGCCATGCTTCATCCTACAAACGCCTTCCAAACCCAATATGCTTTTACATGCTTAGAAGAAAAGGAGATCCTCCTCGTCCCAGCCCATCTCAAGGAACGCTTCCCTCGTTGCGTTCTCCATCCCCTCCGGCCCGCAGATTAGCACCATCGCATCCCTATCCGCTGGCGGCCCCCCCACCTCTCTTTCAAAGAAGCCCTTGTCCATCCGCCCCCTTAGCCCATTCCATCCCTCGCCGGGCCTGCTCAGGGTATGTACCACCCTACACCTCCCCCGGCTCTCCTGTCCCAGCGCTTCTAGCTCCTCCCGCAGTAGGATATCACCCTCCTCGCGGTTCCCGTCCAACACCAGACACTCCGTCTTTTCTTCCTCTCCTTCCCCCTTGCCCCTCGCCACGGCCCTTAAGACGGCATAGATGGGTGTCACCCCGGACCCACCGCAGACCATGACGAACCGCCTGACTGTCCTGGTCTTCCCGCCAATGCTGCACCGTCCGCCGCCGCCAAGGTACTCAAACTTGCCCACGGGGCCCTTGAATTCGACGGCGTGTCCGACCGGCAGCGAGTCGAGGGCCTGCGTCATCTTGCCCCCTTTCACCGACCCGTCGGGCGCGTCCCGGTAGATCTTGACCAGCACGCGCAGGGTGCCCGTTTCGTGACCCTCGGACAGCGGCGTGTAGGCACGGATGATGGCCTCGCGTGTGGCCGGGTCGCGCAGGCGAATGAGCAGGTGCTGCCCAACAGGGAGGCCGACGGGCTGCGTTGGGGAAGGCATTGAAAAGTGGAAGATCTTCGTGTCCGGGGAGACATCCGTCTTGGAGGCAAGAAGGGCGCGTCGCCAGGTCTTAGGGTGGAGAAAGGGAGTGGAGGAAGAGGATTCTTGTTCTTCGGAAGAGGGCAATTCCTCGGAGAGGTCGGTGGATGGCGGGAGCGTGCCGATGTGGTAGGTGGGCATCATGGCTTTGGCGTTTTCGCTGTCTGCATGGGCTGCGTGTTAGAGGGAGGGAGGGGGGGTGTCGATGGGCTGAAGAGACAGAGAGGGAAGGCAACTTACGAATAGCGAGGAACTCCTCGCTCACGTCTTGTCCTGCGGCGTTGATGATGGAGGCGGCGCCGCCAGGGTGCCCTTCCAGGAACTTGGTGCCGTCGTAAACGTGACCGTTGACGACGAACCAAGGCTCGTCATCGCCCGAGTGTTGGCGAAGCTCTTCGACGGTAATTTGGCGGGTGACCTTTTCGTCCACCATGCTGATCTCCTTGGCGGCGGGATCCTCTCCAGCCGGTTCCGCGTCTTCGCCGGCTCTCTTCTCGCCCCAGAAACCGTTGGTAAGGCTGCCCCCTTCTTTCTTGACCCGCTCCATCCAACCTCCGGGAATCAGGGCAGGCTGGGTGGGATGTTCAAACCGCAGGGTGTTGCCCTCTTTGTGAATCACCACCCGATACCACGGATTGTTCATCATGCCCAGCACGCTCCAGTACATGTCCCGCGGCTGCACCATCATTGAATCGTCCATGGCCCGGATCATGACATCGCTTGCGTCCCCGAGCCGCGATAGCGGCACGTCGAGCTCCCAGAAACACCAGCAGAAACAGGTGTCACGCCACGCCATGTCCAACCTTCCACCGTACAGCATCTCCCCCTCAGGGGCGAGCCGATATAAGTCTTCTGGGTACGAGATGCTCGCCAGCATCCATGTCCGCCCTTGGTCAAGCGTCACCTCCAAGCGGGTCACCCTCTTGCCGCCACCGGCGTACGCGTACCCCTTCAATTTATACGACTTGTCCCCGGTCTCCGCCCCCACCGTCACCCTCTCGTCATGCGCTGGGTAACACACGGCGCTGTTGGTGTTCAGGTCGTAGATGGCGTACCGTTCATCCTTCCACGTATCAGGCAGGTCGGCGCTGGCCTCGGGGCTGATCATGGTGGGCAGAACCCGGTTGTCGTAGATGTGGTACCAGTTGTCACTCGGGTTGGCTGTGACGATGATGCGCTTGAGCCACTTCACGCTCCTTCCACCGATTTGGCCAGGGATGACGACGCGGACGGGCTTGCCGTGATCCGGGTGCAGCGGCTCGCCGTTCATCCGATGGGCGATCATGATGCCGCGGGCGGGGTCCGTGGCCCAGCCCAGGCGGATAGAGGTGCCGTAGTGGCCGTTGGGCAAGGGGTCAGCGCCCTCCAAACAGACGTAGCGGGCCCCGCGCAGGGGCGCGGCGCGCGCGAGGAGATCGGGCAGGGCAACGCCCGTCCACAGCGCCGTCGACAGGCCCGCTGCCCCCCACGAGAAGCCCTTAGTCTTCCGCACCACGTTCTGTTCTTTGCGCCGGTTGCCCGCACACACGAGCGTGACTGGGTACGTCACCTGGTCATAGGTCTGAATCAACTCACGCAGCGTAAGCGTTGTCGGGTGGGCCACCATGCCCTCGATGGTGAACTCCCAGTCGAGGACGGATGAGTCGTCGACAAAGGGGACCGCGCCATGGTTGCGGACGTAGTGCAGGTCTTTGGTGGTGAGGAACCCTTCATCGAAGAGGTCGGTCAAGGGGGCCTCGACGTTGAAGGGGTGGACCCCGGTGAGCCGGATCAAGCGGGGGTCTCGCTCCACGTGGTGATCCGGGGTCTTGAGGTCCTCGGGCAGGACCTTATTTGGCCTTGATGATGGAGGGAGCGGGTAGAGCGGGGCGGAGCGTTCAAAGCCGTTCGTTGGCAGGGTGAGGCCCGATTTCTGGTACTCATCGAAGTCTTGTAGCGGAGGTGTTGGGGGAAAGTGTGAAGGAAAGGTGATGGGAGAGCCCTCCAGGGAAGGCGTTGGCAAGGGTGCTCTTTCCATGTTGTCGGCAACGATGGGACGCAACTCTGGAGAAACACGCAAGGGCAAGCCAGACTAAGCTTGCAAAGGCAGTGACCACTCTTCCAGGAAGGTTCCAAAGAAGGGATGGCAAGCGGACCATGAAATAGCACTTAGGCGAGGGGAAGTTGGGGACACGTCGAGGTCGC
This sequence comes from Corynascus novoguineensis, assembly GCA_033296725.1. Lineage (NCBI taxonomy): Eukaryota > Fungi > Ascomycota > Sordariomycetes > Sordariales > Chaetomiaceae > Corynascus > Corynascus novoguineensis. Next base: position 56,825 of record MU857675.1, on the reverse strand, counting down.
CGTTCTCAACTCCCGCGTCCTGTGTACCCTACACATATCGTCTTATTCCCGCCCCGAAAAGAACATGATTCCGTAGCAGGCCTAGCTTCTCCGTGGGCTGGCCGGAGTTGCATGATAACGGCGGCCGGCAGTGGCTCAACGGGTGACGTGAAGCTTGGAAACATGGGGGTGGGCAGTGGGTCTGCGCGGCTCCAGCAGACCTCGCTGCGACCAGATGTGAGTGATGAGACATGGCCTAAGTGAGGCGAGGGCTCAGAGACGAGCCGCATACCCACGCTGACGGTCCGTGGCCGTCCGAGGAGCCCGGAAATCGAGGTCCACTCACGTATTGTACGGCGCCATCGAGTCGTCTCTTTTCCGCGGACATGCCTTGATCGGTGCCAGGCACGGAAAAGACGGACTGCGGCAGCAGGTCTTATCAGCTGTTTTGGCGACGATGTGGCATTGTGCGAATCGGGCGTCCTGATAAGGCGGCCCACTTCAAGATTAGACGGAGATGCTCGATCAGCTTGGCCATGGCGTTCGTTGCAGAGCTGCCGAGCGCCGGGTATAAAGCGGCGGCTTTGGAATCACGACGCTGCAAGCGCTGCTGAGATCATCTGCTGCGGACCGAGAAGGTGCTGCCGGCTGACGGGAGGTCAGATTACCGGCCACCTAGTTCTCGAGACGAAGGTTGAAGAACTCACCCCCACGCCCGAAGTGTCCGGAGTGCTGATTTGCCATTTCCGGATAGTGTAGATGTTGGTCCACAGGTGTGGTTGCCGTTATCAGAGCTCCTTCCTTGGCCTTGTCGGGTGGATGTGGGACGACAGGGTTTTCGACCAAGGCCCAGAACCTTATCTGTCAGGAACCACCCCAGTGTACTCATGGAAGAGCTTGGCGGGCCAAGAGTCTGCACGGCCCAGATCGCTCGTCGCCGGCTGACATTGGACCTGGGCACCTGCCAAGGCCTGCCGCTCGGGGCGGCTCCAAGCCCACCCAGCTCGCGACATATTCTCAGTCCACAGTTTTAATGGTTTGCGTCTTAAGGGCTTCCTTTGCATTAGTCAAGAGACAAGTTGATACCACATTCCCAGTTTGATATCTGGCAGAGCGGTGGTTCCTTTTGAACGACCGACAGCGGCTTCGCATGCGAAGATTTAATTGATAGGAAATGGACATCAGTGCAAGGAGATACCACTGTAAATGTCTCATTCGTCGCTGTAACGCGGGTATATGTCCAGGTTGGTGAGCTGTTATGCCAAATGGAAACGCAAGGTGCGCGAATTTGGCCAGATGTCTGCAATAACGGTGCCGTGGGGTTGATGACATGCCTGATTTAGTACTCTTGAATCGTTTGAACGTGTCTCATGCGCAGTATGTCGTTCTTGACAGTGGAAATCTTGATGTCCGTATTCTCTTCGTCTTTCCTCTACGCTTGACAAATCGTTGCTTGCTATTCGAGAAGGAGCCAATCCGTCCGCTGCTCGGTTTGGTTCTCATCAGTCGTACCAAGATCACACGAGTGCTTTTCCTTCCAAGAGCCCACTCCTCCAACATCTTCGTCCTGCGAGATAACAGTTCATTGTTAATTATCAGTTTGAGCTATAGGTCCGGATCGTGGTTACATATATCCTCATCATCACTCTATTGAAAAGAAAATCGAGAAGAAGAACAAGAAAGAGAATCCTCGACCCAGCACGAGCGAGCGTCTCATCTCCACAAAGCGACCTTCGGCGCCAATTCAACCGTCACACCCACTCGGAGGAGCCCTTTGTCTTTAACCTTTCCCTGCTGCTCGAGGCAGCCTCGTCCTGAATCTTCGCGCCGTCCGAGCAGTCGCCGCTTGAGAAGTTGATGTATTGGTCCGCCCACCGTGCACACCGACTGCAGACGGTCAGCGAGTTGGGGTGCGACACCCAACGGACGCGCGTCCACCGGAGGGTACAGTTGCCCCCTGTAGGGCAATCCCTCGATATCAGACTGGAACCGAAATGTTTGAAATGGCCACAGCCGGGCCTGACACATGGGAAGATACACATGACGATGAGCGTCTGGTCAATTTGGGAGGGTAATAGATGGTAAGTAAAGAGCTTAAAGGGGAGGGGGTAACTGGTACGGGGTTGGTGCTTTCCGTTGATCCGATGGTGGATATCAATTCGTTGGTTGCTCATTACTCTGAAGGATTGCAACGAGGGCTTTAAGATGACTCGAAGTTAGAGATAGTGTCAAATACTGTACTGAGAGTGCAGTGGTGATTGTCCTAGGACGAAGGCGTACGGATGCAGGCTGATTCTTATTAGAGCTGCAGGCTCGACGACTCGCATTACAATAAGATATCATGCACATACCTTGTAAGGTTGTAAGAACCTTTACTGACGGCGTTGAACATATCGACATATTCCTGGTCTACCTTCCGTAGCTTAGTTGCAAATCCTTTAGAGCTATTTGCGCCTGGCCCAACCTTCATCTTTGTTCCGAGTTTTGTTTCGAATTTTCTTTTCGAGTCGAGAAATATGATGTGCTGCTTTATATAGTCAATGACCGGGTGCCGTCGAGCCGGGACCACAATCCTTGGGTACTAGATGCCGTCTTATTCTTTCTCGACGCCTTGACTTGTGATCTACCTTAGGTAACGCAGTCAACTCAATATCGGATCTCAAGCCACAGACTACGTCCTCTTCGTTGACATCTCAGAGTTGAATATGCAGTCGAGTTTGGGATGTCCGTTTGTACAATTCAAGCGGCGGGGTTTCAATGGTTCTTCGGTGGATAGACTACTAGGTGCCTACCTATCGTGTCAGTTCCATGTTGCTGCGAGATACGATCTCAAGGCTCGTAATTTTGACCGGGTCAAGAATTCGGCTGTGACTCATGAGCATTCATATTATTCAATCTATGAAGCACTTCTCCCTGTCTCTTTCCCTTTCCAATTTTGGGTATTTTTGATTCATTTTCAGCTTGTCTGAATTTTTGGCTATGAAATGCTGCATGCAGATATTGTTGGCTACTCCATATTACATTAAGAATGTACCTAGTTCATTCATCAGATTTGTTCTCCTACACAAGCAGTTGGTACAAGTTGAGCTCCGAGTCCCCTTCAGCCTTTTTCTACTCATGAACTTCCAATACTTATCATAAGCGTTTTTATGTATGATTGACAGTATCTGATAGCTTGGGAGTATAAGAACATTATGAAGTAATTCGTGAATGAGAGGAAGGCAAGGAAATCAAGATTTAATGCTAGATAGACCTGGGAAGTAAATAGTTAAAGCAAAACAAGAATCAGTAATACGACTATGGCGTTAGTGTTTGGTATCACCCTACCCCTCTGAGTTTACAAACCTAGAACAACCAAGGCTATCGCAGCAGGGCTTCATGAAAAGCTCGCGCGGGGCCTGTGCTCTGCGGGGCACCCGCTGCAAGAGCGACAACACTACCTAGTGTAGCGCCGAAAGCGCCAAAACGCGCCTAATGGCCCAATCCAATGTAAGCCTGCGTGGTCGGGGTCGAATCCACTACAATCGACCCTAGCACTATCAATTCGTCACCGATACTTCGACTTTCAATCACCGCAGTGTTTTTGCAACTGGCACCCCAACAGCGCAACATCCCTGGCTCCCCACACTCTACAGGAGTCTCGTTTACCACGGTGCCTCGAGAGGCTACTTTCGCAACTCACATCACCGATGCCTACCATTGCTGATGGGGATTGTCGTTTCCGGTTCCTCAACCCTTAGCATCTCGAACTCCGAATGCGCCGCCGCTGTCGACTCGATCCTAAGTGCATACACCAAGAGAACGCCCCGCCATGGATCGCGCAAGGAGGCGTATGCTCGCCCTTCTAGTGTGCTGTTGCTTCTGTTGAGATGGCTAATTCGGGGTACTAGATGAGCTGCGAGAGCTGAACTCGCGGGCTTGGAATGGGGAGAAGGGTGAGGATCGATGTTCATGCATTCTCTGTCGGCAACCGCTAAAACCGTTTTCTGGCTAGACATTTTTCCCGTCGCCAGTTCCCTCGACTCGACCATGAAGAAGAACACTGCCTTCATCAAGCGTCTGCGAACCGCCATCTCCCCCGCCACCCTGAACACGTTCCTCCAAGAGATCAAGTCCGTCAGCCTGTCCAAGTACATTTCCGAAATTGTATCGGCATGCCATGAGGGCCTGTGTAGGCTCAAGTCCCCTGGCGAAATCGAGGCCGGTGTTGAGATTGTCAGCGCGCTCCATCAGCGCTTTGGTCCTGACGAATTCACTTCTTACCTGGGTTGGTTCCTGGGAAGGTCGATGGCTACACCCGACAAGAGCGTTTTAAAGACTCTTAGCTCGGAAGCGAGGGAAAAAGAAGAAAAAGATCGGTTAGTTCGGCAACGGGTTCTCCTCCGGGTTGTGACGGAACTTTGGCTGGTAGATGTCTTGCGCACCCTCGATGACATCAAACGCCCGGACGATGTGACGAATGGGGCTAGTGGAAAGCAGACAGAGGTGAAGGCTCGCTCATCCGCCAAGGGGGGTGCAGCCGAGCCATTCCCTCTCGAAGTTTTGAAGGACCTCCTTGGCCATGACCGGGAACATGCGAATCTACCCTTGCTCGTCGTATTCGTCAAGGCGTTCAGTTGGGATATTCTCGGTGTCAGAGCCGCCGGATCAGAGGGTCGCAAGACCGTCGAGGAAGATGGCGCAACCAAGGCTGGGGAGGCAGCCGAGGACCACGAGGGCGAGCCCGATTCAACCTCTGACGACCCTCCTTTCACCCCGCCCGAGCTACAGGAATGCTTCAGGAATGTCTTGAAACGTTACTTCGAGGACGTTAAGGGTCATCTCATTCGAGATCAAAAGGCCATCTACAACCAGTCTCGCAAGAACGCCGAAGCCTATGTCAAGTCGGGCGAGGTGTTTGAGGATCGCCAGGCAAGCTTCGAGAAGCAAGTCAAGGCGCAGGAGCGTCTCGTGGCTAACGCGCAGGTCATTGCCGATGTCATTGGCGCGGAGATGCCGGACCTTAAGGACAGCGACGACGCTTCCGGTAGCGCGAATGGCTCTATTGGCATCGTAAAAGCTGGAGAATATCTGCGCGGCCAGGGGGACGGCGCCGGTATCTGGGAAGATGAGGAGGAGCGCCGCTTTTACGAGAACCTTGTTGACCTTCGGGGCAAAGTTCCTAGCATCCTCCTCGAGGAAGTGAAGAAAAAGAAGGCCGACGCAGACGAACAAGTTGGCAAAAAGATTGATCCGGCAGAACTCACCGAAAACGCCAAGCCCCCAGACACGGCCACTGATGATCAGTCGGTAGCCATTGCGAACAAGACGATCGGAGCCCAGGTCGATGCATTGCTCTCCCGACTGCCGGACCTCACTACGAAAGATGCCATTGACCAGACAGCCATCGACTTCTGCTACCTTAACTCGAAGGCGTCAAGAAACCGGCTCATCAAGGCATTGACAGATGTGCCCAAAGGGCGTGGCGATCTGCTCCCCTCTTGGGCGAGACTTGTTGCCACGCTTGGCCAATATATGACCGACATTCCAAAGGGGCTCGTGGACTACCTAGATGCTGAGTTCCGCAGTCTGCAGCGGCGCAAGGACAAGGAATTTCTGGGACAAGTGAGGCTCAGCAACATCCGCTACCTCGCTGAATTGACCAAGTTTGGTATTGTTCCGGAGCATGTTGTCTTCCATTGCCTCAAGGTCAGCTTGGATGATTTTTCTCGCATGAACATTGAAATCATCTGCAACTTGCTCGAGAATTGTGGCCGCTATCTCCTGCGGAACCCAGAAACTTCTCCTCGCATGTCAACATTCTTGGAGACGCTTCAACGGAAGAAGTCTGTGCAACATATTGGGCCCGCTGAGAGGATGCTTATCGAAAACGCCGTGTATTACGTCGACCCGCCGCAGCGGCCAGCAATTGAGCAGAAGGAGAGAACGCCGATGGAGCTCTTTATCCGCAAGCTCGCCTATTCGGACCTAACCAAGAGGAACTACAGCAAAGTTCTGAGGCAAATTCGCCGGCTGCATTGGGAGGAGAAAGAGGTATGCTTGTTCTATCTACAATACGGACTTGGATGCTGTGTTGTCTAACCTTACATAGGTTGTCTCGGTACTTCACAAGGTTTTTTCCAAACCAGACAAGGTCAAATTCGGCAACATTCACCTCCTTGCGATCTTGTTGAGCGCCCTCAACAGATACCACCCCGAGTTCGTCATTGGCGTCATCGATTCTGTGATCGAGTCTATTGCCTTTGGTCTCGAACAAAACGACTTCAAGTTCAACCAGCGCCGCATTGCCGAAGTCAAATATCTCGGAGAGCTCTACAACTACCGAATGCTCGAGCACCCTGTGATATTTGATGTTATGTACAAAATCATGACATTTGGCCACGGTATGTTGCCTTCTGTCGTTGATATGTGATTCCCTCGCTAATTTTTGGACTTCTAGGGGGGCCGCCGGTGCCTGGTCGTATCAACCCTTTCGACCAGCCTGACGACTACTTCCGCATTCGCCTGATTTCTACCATCCTCGAAACTTGTGGCATGTTCTTCAACAAGGGTGCTGCTGGAAAGAAGTTGGATTACTTCCTTTCTTTTTTCCAATATTACATCCACACCAAGAACCCCCTGCCAATGGATATTGAGTTTCTCGTGCAGGACATTTTTGCTCTGACTAGACCTCAGTGGAAGTTGGCGTCTAACATAGAGGAAGCCACAAAGGTCTTCCAGCTCGCCATGGCTCAAGACCAGAAGACTTCTGGGTTGGACAGGGCCATGGAACAGGATGATGAGACAAGCGGAATCTCCAGTGACGACGAACCTGTTGGAGACCAAGATGACGACGACGAGTCTGGCTCTGAGGATGGCGAGGCTGAGGCAAGCCCCCGTTTCATTCTTATAAATCAGAACAGCAACTAACTGTGTCTCGACCTCTCAGGACGTCGAACAAGATCCGTCTTACAACGACAGCGAGTCCGAAGAAGAAGCCATCGTCGTCACCCGGGAAGAAGAGCAGATCGACCCCGAATATGAAGCCGAGTTTGACCGTGAATATGCGAAGATCATGGCCGAAAGCTTTGAAACGCGCAAGTTCCAGCCAAAGCAACAATTCGATCTTCCCCTTCCCGTCCGGGCCAAAAATCGCGAAGCGTCGAGCAGTGAGCCCACTGAAAGCGGCTCCGGGACACCTAGTGGGACAATGGCTTTCTCACTGCTCACGAAGAGGGGAAACCGTCAACAGGTGGGTACTCTGTTCTCTCGTCTATGTTCTTGACGTTGCTAAAATATTCCAGACTCGAACAGTTGAACTGCCCTCGGACTCGAACTTTGCCGTTGCCATGATCAACCAGCGGCAGGCGGCGAAGGAAGAGCAGCAACGGATCAAGAACCTGGTGCTGAACTACGATCTACGGGAGAGCGAAGACCAAGACGGTGAATAGCACACCAATCCCTTCAAGCTAAGCATTCTAATTATCATGTCTCTGCAGGTCACGATAGAAGCCCAACCCACCATCATCACAACCGACTTGACCCTCGGTCGAACAAGGAGCGTGGACAGCGAGTTCGCAAACTTCAACTGAGTGACGTTGACTGGTACGTACACAAGGGTCGAGAGCAAGTGCCTTTTGCTGCCGCCTGATGACGGCTCAAAGAATTGAGCCCCAGCTACCTACGGCGGCACATTTTGTAACCGCATGCCCGTCATCTGGCCGCAAATGAGAGCATTACTGGCATGTCATTTGAATACGCTCTATTTCGGGTAGACGTCGGGGCCGGTCTTAGCAGATGACTCACACCAAGCAAATCGATTAGCACAAGCTTTCTAACAAAACCGCGTGGGCGGTGCATGACAGGACTTGATATCGAACCGGCAATACACTCATTTTATGAGCATGGCAACGGAGCTAAGCTTTCGGTATATCCAGCCGACACACTCTCGCTCTCTTACGAGCAAGCCATCCCAGCTGCCGGGGACGCAGGGCTGCCGGCCGAACAGAGGACTGCAGACTCGACCATTCTGTCCGTTGGACCTACCGGATCTCATCAATGGCCGACTCTCACCGCGAGTTGGTGGGAGGCGGTAACCGACATGGCCATCAAAGTCGTTGACTGCGCACCAAGCGAAGGGAACCGAAGAATGGACGCCATTCTCTAGCAGCGGAGATTACGCTGCTAGTGGGCTTGTATCCTCTGCAAGCCCGGCTTCTCCTCGGCCCAACAGTTACGCGACGGAAACCTGCAAATAAAGAAGTCGCATTCACCAGAGCGAGTAGGTTCCGTATAGGAAGCGCTCGTAGACTCAAAATAACAGATCCCTTCGATTCCCAAGCTAGTGGCTACCAGGCTAGGTATGACGAACATAGTGTGTGCGATACACAACAGATTGCAGAATTCAACACGATTTTTTCGGGCTTCGTGTTCAGGAGGATGATGTGCCTTTAACACCATCAGATGCTGTGTGACAATGTTCGACATAGGAATGGACTGTCACATTATTCCCCCACCCAACGGCGAAACGGAGGTGGCGCACATCATACCACGTCCATCCATGTCCGGAGAGCAAGACATCCTGCTACAGTCTTGACAAAAAGACAAAAAAAGCGCCCGGAAGTCGGCCCGGATCCAAATTCCGATCCCGTGGCCGCTAAGCGACCACGTTGCTGTAAGCCTTCAATGTGCGCGACTAATGTTTTATCCCGCAAGCGATGACGAGTCCCCAATTCACACTACTACTTGGAACACAATTGTGGAAGAATTGTACATGAATTATTGCGGTATAAGGGAAGCCATACTACATTGCCGCCCACACAGCCGCTACTGGGCCCTTGATGAAGTAGCATTTTCCCACGCGAGACCCACCCGCAGCGGTAGATCTGCCGCGCTTGGGTGCCCTCCAGAGCAAACTTCCAGCAAGCTCTTCCTCGTCTCCACTGCTCCGAGTGGTGCCGAAGGATGGCTTTACACCCGACGCTAGCGCGAGCGGAAGTCGGCAATGCCAGGCCCAGCAGCGGGCTCGGCAGATGGTGCAGCGTTGCGTCTCGATGTTGTTTTTGGTTGATTGCTTACGGATTGGAAGTTTCGTTGATGGCTGTACGACACAGTCAAGCCGGTCACTTCTTTCCGCCTTTATTTGATTCGGTTCGGTTTCGCTCCAATATTGGAGGGCCTAAGGAGGGCACCTGCCGTTTACAACAGAGACCTTACACTCCTCTGGACCGGGCAGCAGAGGCCCGGGCGTTCCTTCTCGTCCGTCCTTCCATAAGTTCTAGGCTCGACCCTCTCAGCTCGTCACCTCGCCTGCAGCGCATTGGGCGCTACTGCAACCCTGGTCAAGATCAGCCCGCCCAATTCTCAGCTCCATGAGCTGGTTTTCATTTGTCGTCGTTCACAATCTCTTGATTGACTTCTTGTCGTGTTTGCGTGGCGTTATGGTGTTGGGGGTTGCCCCTATTGTGCCTGCCTTTCGTTCATAGAGTACCTAGTTTCAGGCTCATGCCCCACAAAGAGCTGCTGGCCTGCTCTCAAAACTCAAGTGCCTGGGCGGAGCTGCTTTTTGCCTTGCGCTTCCTTCTTTCTGGATCGCAACTCTGGATCGAGTGGTCGTGTCATTTTATTCTCCGTTTTTTCGATACCTTGGAATTTCTGCGGCCTAATTGCTTGCTTATTGAGCGGGAAAAAATCGCAGTCTGCCTGATTCAACCCGTTCACTTCGTTTAGAAGGCGGGCTCCTTAAGTCCAGCTGACCTAAAGGTAGAATCTGTACATACTCGCCCAACGACCCTGACTTGCAAACCGGAACTGCTTGCCGAAACCCCTAACTTCGATCTCGCTGTCGACTCGCATCTGTGTCGATCCAGTCCCAGCCTGGCGGCGTGGTTGGTTTGGAATGGTCTCGGTGCTCATCATCCAGGTCCAAAGCCAGGACAGATGCGGGTCTGAATGGCTACACAGCATCAACTGGACACCTATAATGCTACCTCGGCCATTTGACGCGGCTCCTGCGAGATGGCGGCATCCCCAGCTTTCGATGTTGGTGCACGAGGGAGGAGCCGGCTAAAGTGTCTTTCATTTACAGATATTATATTATACACCATTGAGGGCTCGGCCGTCTGGCCCACCTTGGCTTGCAACTCCCACTCTGCAAACATACACGGTACTGGCTAGGCTGGCCGGATGTTGTTGGAAGCTTCGTCCACGTAGGTTGGATTGATCAGCACTGTCCCGGCCATGGTTTCGTTCTGGTTTGGGTCTGGGTCTGGGATCTGGGTCAGATCGGCCAAGTTACAGTCTACGGATAGAAGAGAGGCCGTTATTCTCTGACGGCTTCCCCGGTTTACCTCACTTCCTGCCCGCTTGCTTCCCTTGTTGCTCATCTTTCCCTCCCATGTTTGCTGCCCAGAGCAAGGCTGCGGTCGCACAACCTGGGTGCGAGCCCGCTGGTTTCCTGGAATAGACAATACGGCCCTTGCCCGAACCGTTCCCCCTGATACGAGGAGGAGGTTCGCTCTCCTGGGACCCGGGGATCGGAGACCGGACTGGCCAACAACGCTGCAGGAAGCCGTCCGCTTGTGTACCTACACGTCGACCACTTCATTACGGCTCCCCACGCGCCAGCGCCACCTCAGGTTTCACGAATGGAATGTAGCTCGGTTCTCGATTCGACGTTCTTTATCATCGCCGCTGTGTCCCTGGCAGGAGCCGTTGCCATTTGGGCGGCTAGTCCCTCGTTTGTGCTTCACGCCTACTTGGTCGATCACCTCTCATCACGATGGCGGCGGATGTTGTTGAAGAATTATGGCCAGTCAAGGACGTAAGTGTTGAACTCTCTAGATGGGTAGAGGATTGATTGGGGAATGCTAAAGGTGCTCGCAGATCGTGTACACCTCCATCGTGGGCGTGGTGATGCTCGCCGCGTTTCTCGAGTGGTTCCTTTGGATTGCCGCCTTTCTCTATTGCTTGTGGAAGGTATTTGTCAAGGCAGAGCACTGGACCGTCCGGGTTCTTGCAGTGCTGGTAGGCATTGCGTTTACGCTACTCAGGTAATTGCATCCCAAGGGCCTCCTGGAGATTTAGCCGTCATCGGCGCCGCCTGACATGTCTCAAAGGTTCATCTTCCTCCCTATTATGGTCGTAACGCTGCCGCTTCCGAGCGTCATCGCCCGAGTCTGGCCGGCTCCAATGGTCTCGTTTCTCCAATGGTTCGCTTTTTGGAGTTTTGCCGGTCTCCTGACGATCCCCTGGCTATTCTGCATCTACCAAATCGTCACGCACCAGCTCGGAAGGACCAAGCGTATCAAACAGGTCCTTGACGAGGTATCTGCTCCCAAAGTTGTCATTGTAATGCCTTGCTACAAAGAGGAGCCTGATGTCCTTGTCACGGCCATCAACTCCGTCGTCGATTGCGACTATCCGCCTTCGTGTATCCACGTCTTTCTGTCCTTTGACGGAGATCAGGAGGACGAGCTGTACCTCAACACCATCGAGAAGCTTGGCGTCCCCCTAACGCTCGAGTCGTATCCGAAGAGCATCGATGTGACGTACAAAGCCGCTCGCATCACCGTCTCGAGATTTCCCCACGGGGGGAAGAGGCATTGCCAGAAGATGACCTTCAAGCTGATCGACAAGGTCTACCACGAGTACCTCAGAAGGAACGACAATCTGTTCATTCTCTTCATCGATTCGGACTGCATACTCGACCGAGTCTGTTTGCAGAACTTTGTCTACGACATGGAATTGAGCCCGGGTAATCGGAGGGACATGCTGGCCATGACGGGCGTCATCACGTCGACAACCAGGAAGCACAGCATCATCACCCTCCTTCAGGACATGGAGTACATACACGGCCAGCTTTTTGAGCGGACGGTGGAATCCGGCTGCGGCGCTGTCACCTGCCTTCCGGGCGCATTGACGATGCTCCGCTTCTCGGCCTTTCGGCGCATGGCCAAGTACTACTTCGCCGACAAGTCCGAGCAGTGCGAGGACCTCTTCGACTTCGCAAAGAGTCACCTCGGGGAGGACCGCTGGCTGACCCATCTGTTCATGATCGGCGCCAAGAAACGTTACCAGATCCAGATGTGCACGTCTGCATTCTGCAAAACCGAGGCCGTCCAGACGATGCGATCGCTGATCAAGCAGCGCCGCCGGTGGTTCTTGGGGTTCATCACTAACGAGGTGTGCATGCTGACCGACTGGCGGCTGTGGAAGCGGTATCCCATCCTGGTCCTCGTCCGGTTCATGCAGAACACCATCCGCACCACGGCGCTGCTCTTCTTCATCATGGTCCTGGCACTGATGACCACGTCCAAGAAGGTCAACGAACTGCCAGTCGGCTTCATTGCCATCTCGCTCGGCCTGAACTGGCTACTGATGATTTACTTTGGGGCCAAACTTCGCCGCTTCAAGATCTGGCTCTATCCCATGATGTTCGTGCTCAATCCCTTCTTCAACTGGTATTACATGGTGTATGGCATCTTCACAGCCGGCCAACGCACGTGGGGCGGCCCGCGCGCCGACGCGGCCGCGGCCGATGCAACCACTACCGCCCAGGAAGCCATCGAACAAGCCGAGCAGACAGGCGATGACCTCAACATTGTTCCTGAGTCCTTCAGACCCGCAGCCCAGAAACGCGCAGAGGCCGAGCTCGACGTGGCCCAAGTGGGCGGCGACCCAGGCGACACCGACAAAGAGGGCATCGGAAGAAAGAAACGGAGCAAGAAGAAGAGATCCAGCCGCACGACTGGCATTGACACGGGCGCTAGCACCAGCGGCGTCCTCCTCCTTCCGCCCGACCAAGTCGACGGCCGCTTCGCCGCGCCCGAGCGCACGCCCTCCGGGTGGTACCATCACCCGGACGATTCGGTCTTCACCCTCGCCGCCCCGTCTCTCTTCGAGAGCGGCGCCTCTCCCGTCACGGACGCCAACACAAAGTACAACCGCGCCATCCCCATGTATGCAACCAATCATCACGGCAACCACTTCAGTAAGAACAACTACAACAACAGCAGCGGGAGTAACAATGACCACATGCGGGACTCGCTCGATAGTAACCTCTCTGACCCGCCGCTGCACAAGGACGTCGATGACGACAATAATCACACCAACGGCAGCAGCAAGACCACCACCAACAACAAGACGAACAGCATGGCCGTGTACATGCCGCAACGCGTTGAGAGCATCATGGGCGAGGAGGATCGGCGCAAGTACGAGCTGGCACAGGCGAGCCAGGTCCGGCAGTTCCTCGCGGTCAGGGAGTCCCGCGTCTGGCGGACCCTGTCGCAACGACAGCGGCGGCAAGGGCGGGGACAACAGCATCAACAGCAGCCGCCCCGCGGACAGGAGAGCGCCGGCGGTGGGTACGTGATGGAGGTTGGGGATGACGACGGTGATGATGGGGATCGTGATGGTAGGAGTTCTACTCGCAGGAGCAGAAGCGGGAGCGCTACGGCCAAGGGCGGAGGTGGTGGACAGCAGCAGCAGCAGCAGCAGCAACAGCAGCAACAGCAACAGCAACAGCAGCAACAGCAACAGCAACAGCAACAGCAACAGCAGCAACAGCAGCAACAGCAGCAACAGCAACAGCAGCAACAGCAACAGCAGCAACAGCAACAGCAACAGCAGCAACAGCAACAGCAGCAACAGCAACAGCAGCAACAGCAACTACTCCGTGGAGGGATCAGCTTGTTGGATGGGAGCGTTGCTAGTGAAGGAGGAAGGCAGCCGCTCGTTCGTCATCCTTCGCAACAGCAGCCACTGCCGCCGACTCAGGCTGCTGGGGCGAGGAGGACGGGGAGGAGCCCACTGGGGCGGACGGGCTGGACGCGGCCCGTGACTAGGGACGAGGTAGAGGCCGATATAAACGCGTCACAGGCTCGTGGGCACGGGAGCGAGAGCAGCGGCGCGTCATCGTTGAGGGGTGGGTCCGGGAAAGGGGCGATACAGCGGTAGGTAGTCAAAGGCGATCCCTTTGGCTAATGGTAGATTGTGTCAGGGGTTATCCTTCATGGTTTGGCTGCATCATGGTTCGGTTTACTCTCATTGTTTTTGGTTTGACTCAGGCATATTGGTTGCATTTATCATCCAAGAATATCTTTAGAGGAGGCAGATGTCACTCACATGGCACATACGATGCAAAGAGGGTAGTGTAGGGGTATGTACCTGACGCATATACATGTATGTTATGACTAGACCGGAAGCAATCCATGCTTTTTGCTTTTGCTTCTGCAGCTTGCTGGCGATAAATTACTTGCAGTGGAGCATGTAGGTATGAAGAGATCTCATGATGAAAAATGCTTCCTGCGTTTTGCCACGTTGTTCAGTTCATCCTTTCTGGAGCATGGGCTTCAACGATAGACACTACACGTAAGGCCGCGCCGTCTTGTAACAGTGGTTAATGTTCCGAAGATCTTTCTCACCGTACAATACGCGTATCTTCGTGTAGACAAGCACAAAGTCCTGAAGTCCTAGGGACCTTCTTGGCCGGCAATCATTACGTACTGAGGTCCAACATCCGTGGGTCCATTGGGTCTAGGCATGACAAAGAGGGTTGAATATGGTGCAATTGGGCACGGCATCTAAAAAAATCCCATGTATGTAGTTTGTTGGCCTGAAACGCTCCGAAAAACGGATTCTGGTTTCCGATCGGGCACCTATCAGGGCGCTGAAGAATTCCGTCAAACAAGACATGCCTGGGCCACGCCGCCGGCAACCTTGTTTTGTTTCATCGTGAATCAACAGTAATGCCCACTATATGTGAGCTTGAGAATAGTTCCAGCTGCAGAATGGCGGGGTACACTGAACTGAAAAAGTGCGGAGGGGCGGTGCTTGGCAAATGTCAGCGGTGTGTTGTTGCTAGCGGCAAAGTGGCTCAAGGTGGGGTGATAGAGACACACCGGTGTGTTACAGGTGATAAGATTATCAGATATCCGTTATCGCTCAACCCCCTCGCTTGGCAGGGAGCAAGTTGATGTCAGGCAGCTGAGGATCGCGATAGGTCTCCAATCTCAAAACTCGCGAAGTGAGGACCACTCATCTGAGCAATATCCTTAGAAAATCCGTCCAAAATGATGTCAAAGGGGAAATACCCTTAAGATACCTCGTATGAGGCAATGCCTGCCCTTCCTATTCTGAGCCAATCTCGAACCTTCTCTGGAGTTCCGCCATCTCTTGGCTTAGGCGCCGACGCCCTGGTGCGGGGCTAGTGGCTGCCCCATAAGGCCCCATGGAGGGGGAACTCGCCCTCGGTGCGTCAGCAGAATTGGGCTCTGAGATCTGATTTTTTTTCTTTTTCGCCTGCCAACTGGACTTGCTGCTTCTGCGATATAGGATTTCCAGGTTCCCTTTTCTGCACCCGATATACCGACTGCCAGACGCTGTATCTGCGCAGACTCCCTCCTTCAATCGCATACCTTCCCGACACTTTGCTGAGCTGGTAAGCGCCTTTCCTTGCCGACTTGCGATTCAGGATATAGGGTTTGCTCGTTTCACAGTTCATTTGTTTACACAACGCCTTGCTATCTGCCAGTGCCCCTCACTTCCCGCCCAACATGAGTGTCGTCGGTAAGTTGCGTTTTACGCCCCCCCCTAGCCCTTCGCAGTTGAAGAAGGTAAACGCTGACATGTATGTCTGCCGCAGGTGTCGATTTCGGTTCCCTCAACACTGTCATCGCCGTCGCGAGGAATCGTGGTGTCGATGTGGTACGTCAAGGACCCCACCGCTCCCGTCACCGTTCCCCTTTGGACATCGAGTTCTGCGCCAGAACCATATAGTGGAAGCGGTCATAAAAACAAGGCACATTCACTGACAGGCTCACCTTGCAGATCACCAATGAAGTCTCCAACCGGGCAACTCCGTAAGTATCACAGACAGTCCGTCCTCAGCCCAGTCTTGCGACCGGTACTAAACCTTGCACAGGTCTTTGGTAGGCTTCGGCCCCAAGTGCCGCTACCTCGGCGAGGCCGCAAAGACCCAAGAGATCTCCAACCTTAAGAACACCGTTGGATGCCTAAAGCGTCTAGTCGGACGTTCGCTCAACGACCCTGATATTCAGATTGAGCAAAAGTACATCTCGGCGCCTCTGGTTGATATCAATGGCCAGGTTGGCGCCGAGGTCAGCTACCTCGGAAAGAAGGAGCAGTTTACCGCGACACAACTTGTTGCCATGTTCCTCACCAAGATTAAGCAGACTACCGCCGCGGAGCTCAAGCTTCCCGTGTCGGATATGGTTATGAGCGTCCCCGCCTGGTTCACTGACGCTCAGCGCCGCGCCCTTATTGACGCTGCGGAGATTGCCGGACTGAAGTTGCTTCGCCTCATCAACGACACAACCGCCGCCGCTCTTGGCTACGGCATCACCAAGCTCGACCTTCCCGGCCCAGAGGAGAAGCCGCGCCGGGTCGCCTTCGTCGACGTTGGCTATAGCGACTACAGCTGCTCCATCGTCGAGTTCAAGAAGGGCGAGCTTGCCGTCAAGGGCCACTCTTACGATCGCCATCTCGGCGGCCGCGACTTCGATCGCGCCATCGTTGAGCACCTGCAAAAAGAGTTTCTCGGCAAGTACAAGATCGACATATTTGCCAATCCCAAAGCCTTGTCTCGCGTCTACGCTGCCGCCGAGAAGCTCAAGAAGGTGCTTTCGGCCAATCAACAGGCGCCCATGAACATCGAATCCCTCATGAACGACATTGATGTCCGTGCTATGATCACGCGCCAGGAGTTTGAGGCCATGGTCGAGCCTCTACTTAACCGCGTCCCCAAAATCCTGGAGCAAGCCCTTGCCGAGTCCAGGCTCAGCAAGGAGGACATTGACATCATTGAGGTGGTCGGCGGTGGCAGTCGTGTGCCCGCCATCAAGGAGCGCATTCAGAACTTTTTCGGCAAGAACCTTTCCTTCACGCTGAACCAGGACGAGGCCATTGCTCGTGGCTGCGCTTTCAGCTGCGCCATCCTCTCCCCAGTATTCAAGGTCCGCGACTTCGCTGTCCAGGATATCATCAACTACCCGATCGAGTTCGCTTGGGAGAAGGATGCCGACATCCCCGATGAGGACACCAGCCTCATCGTCTTTAACAAGGGCAATGTGATGCCCTCTACCAAGATCCTCACCTTTTACCGCAAGCAGCCGTTTGACTTGGAAGCTCGGTACGCCAATCCCGAGGAGCTACCGGGCAAGATTCCCCCATTCATCGGTCGCTTCTCCGTTAAGGGAGTTAAGGCGACCGGTGGCCCCGAAGATTTCATGATCTGCAAACTCAAGGCCCGCGTCAATATCCACGGTGTCCTGAACGTCGAGAGTGGTTATTATGTCGAGGATCAAGAAGTGGAGGAGGAGATCAAGGAGGAGATCAAGGAGGAAAACAACGAGGGGAAGGACGCCGATGTGAGTATTTTTATGCAATTTGAAAACAACCCCTCATCGGTGACTGCCGAGCAGGAGGTCGCCGGTGCAGCAGAGGCTGCGTCTCAGCGAGACTCGAAACGTCGCAAGACCGAGACTTCCGCAGCTAGTGAAGAAGGCGCTACGGTGGACATAGAAGACACAAGAACTAGGCTAACCACTGAGTCATTGCAAAAGGCCATGGACACAGACGCCAAGGAGGAGAAGCCAAAGACCCGCAAGGTCAAGAAGCAAGTCCGCAAGGGCGAGTTGCCTATCGTCAGCGCGACGCAGTCCCTCGAGCAGTCGGTCAAGAATGCCGTTATCGAGCGGGAAGCCGCCATGGCCATGGAAGACAAGCTGGTTGCAGACACCGAGGAGAAAAAGAACGAGCTCGAGACGTACATCTACGACCTCCGCAACAAGCTGGACGACCAATACGCCGACCTCGCTAGCGAGGAGGAGAAGGAGAAGATCCGTGAAAAGCTCACGGCTGCTGAGGTACGTTTCGTGCACCAAACTTTCCCACCTTGAGAAGAAATGGAACTAACAACAATCACAGGACTGGCTTTACGACGAGGGCGACGACACCACCAAGGCCGTCTACATCGCCAAGATGGACGAGATCCGTGCTCTGGCTGGCCCCGTGGTGCAGCGGCACTTCGAGAAGGTCGAGGCTGAGCGGCAAGCGCTGCAGGCCAAGCTAGAGGCGGAGAGGGCAAAGAAGGCTGCCGAGGCTGAGGCCGCCCGCAAGGCTGCTGAAGCTGAAAAGGCACAACAAGAAGCCGCCAATGGTGGTGCTAAGGACGAGGAGATGACGGACGCTGACGCTCCGCCCAAGGCCGAGGTCGAAGAAGCTGGTGATCCGTGAACAATTGACAT
The DNA here is from genome assembly GCA_033296725.1 of Corynascus novoguineensis. NCBI lineage: Eukaryota > Fungi > Ascomycota > Sordariomycetes > Sordariales > Chaetomiaceae > Corynascus > Corynascus novoguineensis. The sequence goes on along the minus strand of MU857675.1, from coordinate 38,601 downwards.
AATCGATCTCCTAATGGGACAAATGACTTCCGGCTTGCTTTGGGTTTCTTTCTATTCTTCGGGATGCGGACGTGAGGGCGCCAAAAAAAGAAAGCCTTCACAGGGTGGTCTTTTGATAGATGGGTCTCATAGGAATATGAAGCGAAAGCATGTATTGGGCGTCAATGACATGTTCATGTTACGAAACAGGTTCTCATGAATAACTTGGCTGGGGGGTCATGATACAGAAACCACACCAAGGATCGACCAATGTTCAGAGGAAAGAGGGCTACGACATCGGACATCCTAGAGGCAAAGTTGCTGTTCTCAAGGCTTCGGGCTCGGAACTCTCTGACCAAGTTGTCTCATTCGCTAGTTGCAAGCTTCCCCTCGTTCACCTGAGCAACGATAATCATATCACGGATATTAGATGGCATTATTCTCTTATCATTTCACACATGATGTCTACGATCAGCGACAGTTCTACTTACCCGGGATTGTTCCAGAGTTCAAAGAATGAGTGGTTTTTTTTTTTTTTTGGCCGTCCATATTGCAGCACAACGAGGTGACTATACTTAAATGAGAGCATAAATTGGCACAACAGCAGCACGCGTAAGGTTAGCAACACCAGCTGGCTACTGAACTAGCTCCATTTCAATACAACCAATACAAGACATTGAAAGGCATCAACCTCTTAGTTTTATCTCTCCATTTTGTCTTCCCTTACTTTGCCCCACCATCATCCCTTCCACGTCCTGCAGTCGACCTCTCACCCGCAGCCCTTCACCAATCCCCCTCACCCTAGAAATCAATGGGCTGACTGACCAATCAAGATCGGGGTTCCTTATACTCCAGAACAGAGCCTGGAAGAAACCTAGACAACATCAAACGTAGACTTGAGCTTGATGATGAGCTCCCACTCCTCCTTGGTGACGTCGTTCCGATAGAACTGCTTGAGGGTGTCAATGCTGGGCCGCGAGATCTGCGAGTAGAGCATGTCCTTGTCCTCGAGCTGGCGGCCGTAAGCCGGCTGGTGGCCGCCCGTCTCGATCTTGACCGCCACGGAGGGCTGGCCCTTCTTGCAGATCGGAACCTGTTTGTGCTCGCGCTCGATTGATGTCCTGTTATTTGTGAAATGCCATGTCAGTGATTCACTTTGCATTGATTCGGAAAGGGTGAGGCATGTGGGGTTATTGAAGATAATCAAGGGGAGTGGACGTACACTCTGCCAAGTGGGATGATCTCCTTCTGGCCCGTTGTGGGGTTGGGCTTGACGACAGCTATGGGCGTGTTGAGCCTGAGAGAACCTTCCACAACGTCAACACCCACCACAATGGGGTTCGTCTTGTTGAAAACGGCCACGGGGTTGAGCACGCAGGGGAAGACGGCCAACATCTTGGACTCCTCCTTCTTCTTCTCGTTCTGTTCGTTAATGTGCTTGGTGAAGGAGTCAAAGAGATGGTAAATGATATCAGCGGTGAAGATCTTGATGCCCTGTTCATCGGCGTACGCCTGCGCTTCCTTGTCGACCTTGACATCGAAGCAGAGCATGACGGCGAAATCTGGCGCCTTCTCCAGCATGATACCGCACTGCATGACGTCGCGCTTGAAGACGGGGCCGATACCGACATTGGCGACCGGGATCTTGCAGTCCTTGAGGAAATCTAACAAGGCTTCGAGGGAGCCGAGCGTTGAAGCCTGCACGCTGACACCGCGGCCAGACTTCTCAACCCGGCTGAATAGGCTGGCAAGGTCGGATTCAACTTCATCTTCGAGATCAGACTCGTCGTCGTCCGGCCCGACGACGAGCAGACGGGAACCAGCAATGGCACCCTCGAGCCCGGGCGCGCTGATCTTGACACCCAAAGCGGCCTTGACCTCCTTGTTATGCACATACTGCGACTTAAGGCGGAGTTCCCTGAGCGGGGCGGGGGTGAGGAGCGCTCTGATATTCGTTTTGATGACACCTTCTGTGCCGCAGAGGACGATGCGGTCGCCTTCTCGAAGAATACCGTTGGACAAAATAACATCGATAGTCATACCGAAACCTTCGATGGCCTTGACTTCGAGAACCGTGGCCTGAACTTCGGAGAGATACATGAGCGAGCCAACCATCCTCTCCTGGGTAAGGTGGACGATGAGCTTGAGCATATCGGGGATACCCTCGCCGGTGTGGGCTGAGGTGGGCACAAGCGACACGTATCTAGCCATCGATTTGTTTTCGTAGAATAGCTCCGAGTTAAAGCCCTGCTCGGCAAACTGGAGCTTGGTCTGCTCAAGACGGTTCCTGAACTCGTTCTGCACGGCCTTGTTCTGCAGCGCCAACGACTCTTGGAAGCCGTTGTTGTCGATCTTCTTCCAGCCGTACAGACGATCGATCTTGTTGAGCGCAACAATGAAGGGCGTCTTGCGCTCGCGCAACAGTCTCATCGACTCAAGGGTCTGGGGCTCGAGACCGTGCATGATGTCGACAACCAAGATGGCAATGTTGCACAGCGACGAGCCGCGAGACCGCAGGTTAGAAAAGGACTCGTGCCCCGGGGTGTCGATGACCAGGAGACCAGGAACCTTGAACTCGAACTTGCCATCGCGGTTGACGACAGCCGTCTTCTGCTTGATGGCTTCGACGGGGAAGTAAGTGGCACCAATCTGCTGAGTGATACCACCAGCTTCGCCTTCCTGAACGTTAGTCTGCCGGATCTTGTCGAGCAACTTGGTCTTGCCGGTATCGACGTGCCCAAGAATAACGCAGATGGGCGAACGAAGGTTGTCCTTTGACCGGGCGGCCAGAGCAGCTTGGTGGGCCTTCTCACGGCGCTCGGCCGCTTCCTTCTTCCTCTGTTGCTCGGCAAGACGGGCCTGGGTTGTCTTCTCATCTTCGGATTCCTCGTCAGACTCATCCGACTCGTCCTCTGAATCTTCTTTGGGCTTCGGCCGAGAGGGAAGTGTCTGTGCTTTGCCATTGGCTTCGGCCTTCTGCTCTCCCTTCTTCTCAGGCTTCTTCTCGGCTTCGTCCTCGCTGTCAGCATCCCAGCTGTCCTTGACATCCTCCTTCTCCGACTCGGCAGCTGCCTCCCAATCCTCATCCACGCTGTCCTCAGCGGTGGCCGCAGCCTTCGCAGCAGCCTCAGCCTCGGCCCTCTCCAGCTCAATCCGAGCCTTCTCCTCGGCTTCCTTGAGGGCAGCCTCGGCCTGCAACCTGGCTCGCTCAGCCGCCTCTGCCAGAGCTTTCTCCTCGTCAATCTGTGACAAATGGGGCCAAGTCAGCGACTAAGGACTGAGAACTGGACCATCAATGTGTGATTTAACCATACCTTACTCCGACCTCCGCGTTTCCTCGCCTCCACCTTCTTCTTCTCCTTCTCCTTTTCCTTTTCCTTTTCCTTCTGCTTCTCTGCCTCGCTGCCCTCAAGAGCGCCAATCTTGATGCCGGCCGCCATCATCTGCTGCAACTTGCGCTCGTTGCGGGCTTTCTCCTCCTTCTGGGCCTTGGTCAGGTACTTGCCCTCGCGCTTGAGCTGCTCAATGCGCTCCTTCTCCCTCTGCTTCTTGCGGGCCTTTTCCTCCTCCCTGCGCTTCTGTTCCTCGGCTTCTAGACGCTCCTCCTCCTCTATCCTGGCCTTCTCCTCGGCCGCCAGGCGCTCTGCCTCCTCCTGTTTGCGTCGCAGTTCCTCCTGCTGCTTCTGGAGGGCCAGCAGGTGAGCGGGGAGCTTCTTCTTCTTGCCACCGGTCTCGGCCGCCGCCGGGGCCGCGGCGGCGGGTGTCTCAGCCTTCTTCTCCTCGGCGGCGGGCTTCGCGGGCTCGGCTTTGGCTGGGGCTGATGCCTTCTTCTTGGCAGCCTAGAACAGAGGAGCATTAGCTTTGCTGGATGCCATGACTGCAAGTAGGAGAAGAGCGGAGTGGCATCCTACCTGTTCCTTCTTCCGCTGCTTCTCCCTTTCCTTCTTCAGTTTTTCCTTCTCCGCCTTCGTCAACACCCTCCCCGGCTCATTCAAGTCTCCATCGTTCGCTGCCGCGGCGGGTTTTTGCTGCTGCTGCTTGCCCTTGCCCCCCTTGCCCTTCTTGTCTGGCAGCGCAAATTCGTCCTCGGCGTTAGCCTCCTCGGGCTGCTTAGCCGAGAGATCCGGCAGCGTGAGCGTCTCGGGCAGTGCATCGCCCGCGTTCTCTCCGTCGGCGTCATCGTCAATGAGGCCCTTCTTCTTGCGCTTCTCCTTGTTCTTGCGCATCAGGTTCATCAGGCCGCCGCCGCCCACTGAGGGTTCGTCGTCGGCCGCCGGGGCATCACCCGCAGGTGAAGCCGCGGCGTTGACCGGGGCGATGCTCTCGCCGAGCTCGGCCTCCCAGTCGTCGCCGCCCTTCTTGTTGCCTCCCTTTTTCTTGGGCGCCATATTGGATCGCTGCTGTTCTAATTCGGTCTTGGTTCGGAAAAGTGTTCCTGTAATCTTTGACTAGGTGCTCGCGGCCTATTGAGGTCGTCCGAATCCCGCCAAAGGAACGTGAAATTGGAACACCAGGTTCACAACTACGAAAGAGAAGGGAACGTGGGAAATTCCGGTCGGCAATAAGGTCACCGGGTCCGATAATTCGGGGTCGTGGCGAAGATGGGTAGGTAAGTGGTTCGCAGCGAAAAAGCTGCACGCACAGTAGGGACCCGGGTTCCTAGGTTGGGGTCAGCGGCGTATGGGCGCTTGGTAGGGCTTGCGGGTCACTGTGGGTTGATCGCCTCTACGGGTACACAAGTGCGGGACAGCCCAAGCGGGCGATAACAGACCCTATCAGAGATGTGTTTCGTGGTTCGTTTCTTCAAGGGACGGTGGCCGAACAGTAAACTTCTTCTCTTTTTTCAGTCGAGTTCTCAGCCGCCAATCGAGGTATGACTGGTGCGTGTATATTCTCTTTAAAAGTATACTTTCCAAAACTGCTTCTTCCACGCCAAAAATTTCGACACAAAATTATTTGTCTTCCTTCTGCGCTTCTTGCCCGTACGTACCGCCGTTCGTGGCTTTTTTTTTTTTTTTTGGGCGAGGGGCAATCCTGGTATTACCGCGTAAAGTGGGGCTTGGTGTGCGGTGAAACGGTGAGACTAAAAACGGCTGGCGACTGGTTTTTCGTTGGTGCCTCAAGAAAATATTTTAGGTTGTGTGTTCCACCGCAAGATGGCCGCGGGGCGTAAGTATCATGGTGTAACGGGTGTAAAAGTACAGGCATGTACATGTAAGTATGTACTGCGTAGAGCTCGCTGTTGCAAATACTTTCGGTTGATTTCAGCACGACAGAACCCATCCTCAAGGCGCGTTGCAACCATTTCAGAAGCGGTGACAAGCTACTAATTGGGCCGTTCCACCCCCTTAGCTCTTTTTTCCATTCCGCTCAGAAGGCCGGCGACATGTAGTATTCCAGAACGTCGTAGGCAAGCTGGAAGTACCCCTCTGTCCCCAATCCTTCCGTGTGTAGTCCACCATCTAGCTCCTGCAAGAGCTCAACGAACCTCGCCACATGTGCCTCCTTCGTCACTAGCCACTCCAACGCCCTCTTCTCCAAACAACGCCGCAAGATGTCCCCGTCCACGTGCATTTCCAGCCCATATGCCAGCTTCGGCTCCGGCTCAAGCTCTGACTCCGGCCCCTTACTAACACCCTTCCGGCGCCCGAGCGGACACATCTCAGCAGCGTCCAGGGCCAGGTTCTGTACGAAGCGCAGTAGCCTCCAGGCCTCAACACTCAGTAGCGTGAACTGGTGCATCGAACCGTCGAGCGAGACGCCTAGGATCTCGGCGTCGTCCGCCGTGGCGGGAAGCCGGCCATACCGGGGCGGCCTGTTCAACCCGTGCTGCTCCCAGACAGGCCGCGTCTGCCCTCGGCAGAACTTGCGCACCGAAGACGGCAGATCCGCCTCCAGCACCACCTCGCACTCGCGGTCCGGCGTCTGCCAGGGTACCCACAGCCCCGCCACGCCGCATTCTCTGTCAGCCACGAGGTGAATGGCGCCCGTCGCTTGGTCGAGTTGCGGGCCGGCAACCTCGATTGAGTCGATGCCGTTTCGCCGCCACGGGTCGACGTGGCAGAGCCGAGTGTTTTCCTCGTCCGTGTCGAGGTTGTCAAGGACAATCAGAGACTCGCGGCTCGTCAGCGCCACAAGCTTATTGTTCGAAATTCGCAAGCTCGTGGCCGGTGAGCCGAGCGTGAACGACTTGAGGGGCTTGAGCCGCTTTTCCTTGGTGTCCAATACTTCCCAGTAGATGGTCTGGCCGGCACAGTAGATCAGGCCTTCGTCGTAGCCGAGGATTGAGTAGATGGGCTCCTTGACTTCTTTCCTGAATCTAGTCCAGTATCGAAATATCGTGTGACTGCCGTCTCGTGACACTACCTTCTCCGTGGTGACAACGACGAGACGGCCGCCCCTGGTTGTGACGAGGATAAAGTTCCAGACGTTGCCGTCCCTTCTGTAGTTCCATTCCGCGAGACCCATGATTCGGTCGCCTTCCTTTCCCAAACCTGCAATGCAGGTTTGAGGGGCCTTGTGCTTATCGGTTGGTATCCCAATGTCGTCCCCAGTGTCAGGGTTGATGAACGTCAAGGTCGGGCCGGACCGCTGGTTCACAGCAGCAACAAGACACTGCGTGAATTGACAGTAAAGAACTCTATTAGGCGTACCCTCGACGGGGATGCTTCGCTGTACTGGTCCAGGTTCTTCGTACATTTCTGCGAGCAAAAGTCTCGATCCGGATATAAGGAGAATTGGAGTTAAACCATCATCGGACGCCATATCTACCGCTGTGGCATATTGAACTGGCGGGGGGATGTCCTCGAGTCTGCTGGCGTCCACTGGCCAGACGCGAAGTTTCGTCTTGAACCCGACGGTGCCACCGCGGCGACTGGTATGATGGTTGAGGCGGATTGAAACAAGGCTGTCGTCGCAGCAAGCGAGTATGGTAGGCTCGGGTGCGCCAGCTCGATAGCTGCAGCTGAGAGTCGCGGCCGTTGTGCCGAACTTCTCACAGTCGACGGATACAGAGTCGGCAACGTTCTTCACCAGTATTACCTCTCCACTTCGGGTACCAAGAAGGACGGCATCCTTGACCGAGACAATGCTTTCGATACCCTCGACTAAGGAGGGAGCTTCGAAGCCGGAAATGCCGTCCTTTTCTGACAGATCTGATTGATGTTAGCGGCCTGCGAAGAGACAATGGAGTCTAATGTGTAGAACTGCAATGGTAACACGTTAAAACCAAAAAAGGGACATACACTCTGTCAAGGTGAGTATATGAAGACCGTCAAAGGGCTGCTTCAGTGACATCCAAGCTAGGGAAACCTGAGCCCCCTTCCGTATGCCCGCGAGGACGTTGTTATCAAGGCCGAGAGAAAGGCAAGTTACTTCGCCCTCAACATCGACTGCCCGGATGTGGTTGAGCGTGAGGCAATCCCAGTCAATCCTGAACACATGAATGTGGAACTGAGCGTCTGTATGCATCGAGATTGCGACGCAACCCTCGAAGGCGTGGGCGTCTGACACGGTTCCATTGAAGAATCCCGGGAGCGACTGAATTGGGAGTGAAACACTGCATTCACGTTAGTGCCTCCGTTGTTGGTGGATTCTGCCGTCTCATGTCGTGCTAACTTGCCTTCGGTGTTGATTCACCAAGACTATGTTCTGCCGAGTAATTTGAACGGTCGAGTGACCAGAAACCATCAAAGTAAGGGTGCTCGATGACAAGTCGTACGGTATAGCCCCTGGGACTGGTGCTGTGGCGCTAGAGAAGTCCTTGGACAAGAACAGCGCCGTGGTTGAGTCGGGCATGGAAAGCAGTAGTAGGTAGCCGTCGAATGAGGAGGGTTCGAAGAAACGTAGGAGCCATGCCTGTTTCGTACCAGGACCATATTCAAGATCTAGTCCGATGTTTGCTCTCAGGCCGTATCGGTACTCTGTTATTGACCCCTTGCTTCCGCCTTCGCAGGTTGCAAAGATGCGGTCCGGTCTCCGGTGTTTCGCCTGTTGCCATGTAGTAATGACCTTCTGCTTCTGAGCTTCCGGCTGCCATCCTGTGGCCATGTAGGTGGTCGTAACATCAACAACTGGCGACCAGTTTGGCAAGGTTCCGAGTAGTTCCACTGGTTGCCGAGGAGGGATCTACGAGATGCTGTCAAAATCCGGCACAGGGACAAGGTTTGCAGTAACCTACCTTCCAATAACCCCCAGGCCCCGTGTCGCTTCCGAGAACAAGCACATCGGTGCTGTGGTCAAAGAGGCAAGCGAAAGCGCCGGAAATGTTGCACGGAAACGGATCCAGGACGTGGCTGGTCAGGGCATTATCCTGATCGGCTTCCAGGAACAGAACTACACCATCTTCTCGAGCGAGGTAGATGCAATCACGATTTTTACTGTAAGAACGAAGACGGAAAGGCCTGGCCCATGCGGTCCATAACGGTGGTTGACGTCCGCGGTGGTTGACGGTTGGAGGGTGTGCTGTTAGCTCGATGGTCTCGAATATGGGCGGCCCATGTAGGCACTCGGTGCACAAGGCAATCTGATCGGCAGAAATGGCTATGAATGCCGATTGGACCGTCAGGGGAATCAGTAACAGAGGCATTTGGTGCTCAACAGGCATCCGGTGGCCTTGTTTTTCTTCGGCAAGCACCTTTCTCAGATCGTCACCGGCCTCCCACTCGTAAATGACCGTCTTCGACTTGCCTCGTCTCACAATCACAACCAGAAGGATGATGTGATGGTCGTCCCCTGGACGCGGATATAGGAACGTGATCTTGTGTATCACCCCCCGTACGCTGCGGAGGCAGAAAGACCTAACCGGATGTAGAGGCTCGTTGCGGAGATACTTGTCGTTCAGCTGCTCGCGCGGCTCAATTTCGTAGACGACGAAGGAGTCAGCAGGGCTCGCCATTGCCACATAACGCGAGCTTGGATCAACGGCCAGGTGAAAGCCCATATGTCCTTGCATGTGTTTTGGCTCCCTCATGCGTGAGATGGAAAACCTTGGCTTGCCGTCGGGCCCCGGTCGAACAAACAAAAAGACATTGCCTCCGGTCTCCAAGACCAGCATCAGCATCTGAGGTGGTAGTTGGGTGCTTGTAAGAGTCGGCCGCTGTGAAGAAAACCTAAACGGCCCGGCGTCGGCGTCCTCGGTCTTGAGGGGAGAGAGGGAAGAAGCGACTGGGCCGCCACCGTCGAGCTCTGGAATTACGGAGGAACCAATGACGCAAGCATTTCGAATGCGGCATCCCAGGTCATACTTCCGGGTGATCTCTTTAAGACGCCCATCTTTTCGTAGCTCGCAGACCTGGATATCGTGGTCCTGGGAAGGATCAGCGCTGAGCCGGCAAAGGCGCGGGCAGCATAGCGACTAGCCCTAAGCGAGGATGGAGGAGCCCGCGACACTCACACCTATGAAAGCAATGTCGTTGTGATCAGGAGACCGTAGCCTGGCGGGTAGAATCAAGTTTGCCCGAGCACTCCCAACCAAGGTCCTAGTGAGCAAGCCACAGCGTGGTGGCTTCAGAAGGTCCGGCTTCGTTTGCCCTTTCGGCGTCGCCTTTTGCGACTCAAGAACGGCGTGCAAGTTGACTGTTTCAGTAACCCATTCCCCGTCTCGAAAAACATTCGTTTGGAAGGCCATTGAGTTTAGCGTGAGGAGAGCGGGAGACGGGCGTTAAGGCGGGCTCGAGGTCTGAAAGTGGAATATGCGCCAGGAACAAATGTTGCCTTGGCTCGGCAGAGGAGTTCACGCCTCCTGCGACAGCAGAATCGGACGGTTGTAGAACGCCTAGTGAGTGAAGCGACTTGAATTGACCCAAGGAAGGAATCGATGTAGTACCTTCAAACGACTGATGCTGAGGAAAGTTAGGCAGGCGCTCTCGGTGCTTCGTTGCTTTGGGCGACAGCACAACACAGTTGCAAACCGAAGGCTTTCTATCCCAGGTTCACTTCTTATCCTGAAAGACGACCCGAAGCCTCACTCTCTTCATACGTTTACGTCTTCGCGTCCTCGCCGCATGCAGGCTTGATGATGGCGCCCAACGTTGGAAGACCAGATGGAGTTGCGTGGCCCAAGTTCCGTCGCTTAGCTTGAGCTTCGATATCTTGCAGGGCAGCAATAGATGGATGAGGAAATTTCTTCGAAAGCAACGACGATATTTTGTTGTTACTCTTTTTTTCCGTGATCTCCAGATACTCAGTTTACTTCCAGTTGCCCGCCCAGTCGAACCCGACAGCGCCAAACAGACGAGGCGGGGCAGCCACATGCAATAACAGATGTCTTTAGCAGCTCCCTTAGCGTACGTAGTGTATGTATCGTCGTCCTAACTGACGCCAAAGCTCAGCTAATTGCACGTTTTGTTTGCTTTTTCTGCAGCAACCAGCCATCAACGTAACACCTGCTGTTTAGATTACCGCATTTTTCTAGTACGAGTAAGTATAGCCCATCGAGTCCGCCATTGAACAAAGAACCTGAACTTGGAGTCTCACCAGTAATGTCTTGGCATTCACTACGCTGTACGGATTACTTTACCAGCCTTGTCGTAATGACAACTGTGGGCGAAATTGAACGTATTGCAAGGAGGTTCCCTTATCAGTAACGTCATGGCTTGTTACACCCTTCAAACCCAGCCGCAAGGAACCGAGACAGGTCATATCAACAATGGAAGCACGACTCAATCTGTTACATACAGACAAGCAATTCCTCAACAATGTCAACAACGAATTTATTTCGCCCTCTATCAATGAGCAAGGCGCAGTAACACAGCAGCACGTCGACTTTTTTTTTTATTTATTTTTTACAGACAGTTTTCATTGCCTCATCCTTGATTGATCATCTCTTGAGAAGAGCTGCCTGATTCTTGGATGCGGGCCCGCAACCAGACACGCGGCAGGCAAAGACAGGCAGGATACCTTTCGTAGGTTTTGCCAGCAAGGCCGTTGCACACAGTGACGGTTGGAGTACCGTACATATATATATATATATATATATTGTCATAAAAAGAGAACTTACCACCGATCACTGTGCAGCGGACCAGCACGCGGCTGCAAAAGACCATGGAGAAGCCTATCGAGCCGAGCCAGGACGAGAAAGATACTCTTCAGGATGATGCAGCGTGTGTGACCGACGAAAGAAAGAAAACGGCCATACTCGAGGCATGCAGCTTCAGGGACTTAGACGCTTTGAGGGCCCTCGCCGAGTCGCCCGGTGGCTTCTTGACAGACACGATCCGCCAACAAGCATGTAAGTGCTCATCAATGCTAGAGACCATGGAGCCTGTTGGAGGTTTGTACCCAGAGACTCATACTTTCCCCATCTATATAGGGTGTATTCTTCTAGGAGTGTCACCGAACCATGACAAATCGGAATCCAATCCTGATGGGACCGCATCGACGTCTTGGGAATCCCTTCCCCGCCACAAGGACGAGGACCAAGTTCAACTGGACGTCAATCGTGCCTTTATCTATTACCCCGAGCGTAGGTTGATCTCCCTAGCTCTTTCGCTTTCTCCTTTTCTTACCTTCTCTTTCATCTCAATCTTGTATGTGGGACACACCGACACTGACAGGACCCAGATCAAACCGAAGCTCAACTCACCCACCACAAGAACCTTCTTTCCACCCTCATCGTCTCCCTCCTTCGCACTCACCCTTATCTCTGCTACTTCCAGGGGTATCACGACATCGCCCAGGTCCTCCTCCTCACCCTGCCCGCGGACCTGCACCTCCCCAGCCTCACCCGCCTCTCTCTCTTCCGCATCCGCGACTTCATGCTGCCCTCCCTCGCCCCTGCCATCGCCCAGCTCCGACTCATTCCTGATATCCTCCGGCGGGCCGACCCACCCTTGTGGCGGCACCTCTCGGCCACGGAGCCTTTCTTCGCCCTCTCGGGTACGCTGACCATGTACGCGCACGACATCACGACCCAGGGTGAAATCGCTCGCCTCTTCGACGTCCTTCTCGCCCGCGACCCTGCCTTCACCGTATATCTCTTCGCCGCCATCATCCGCTCCCGCCGCCAAGAGCTCTTCGACACCCCGCCCGAGGAGCCCGAGATGCTCCACAGCATCCTCTCCAAGCTACCCGTTCCACTCGACCTCGAGCGCCTCATCGGCCAGGCCGTGGCGCTCGAGCGCGAGTTCCCCCCTGAGACATTACCGTCCTGGAGGCGCGGGATCTCAAGATGGAGCGTTCTCAAGACGGAAAGGCGGCCGACGAGTAGCAGCCCCGAGAAAGACAGCGAGGAGGTTCCCGGACTGGAGCAGGGGCGGGTGTGGTTTGAGAGACAGGTCAGGGAACTGAAGTGGCAGGAGACAAAGAGGGCGGCGGGCAAGTGGGTTTGGAAGAATCGTCGGCCGGCGGGGATGGTTGGAATTGCCATCTTGGTGGGCGTGTTGGCGGTGCTCTTGCGGAGGGAATCTGGCCCCGCGGCAGCCGGATTGCAGCTACTGTCGCGATTATTGGCGAAGTGGTGGCGGTAGACTGATCCTGGTGTCTTGAATTCAAGCTGGTCACAGAGGCTCCGCTTACTGTAGAACCCGGTCGCCAAGGAAAGTCTGGTAATAGGTTCCTGGGTGTATATCATTATGTTTCTATTTTGTCATCAGGCCCAGCCTCTAGAGTAACATGGAATATAACGACCGAATAGACCGCTCATCCGGTCTGAACATACCCCGGTCTACCCAATCTCCTGATAGTTCGTCTTCAAAGCCTCGAAATGCTCCTGCTCCTCGCTCGCCAGCTTTCCGCTTACATCGCTGATAATCGTCAGGATAAGGCTATAATTGTTATAGAGGAACCGATCCCGCTTCCGCTTGTCGGTCCCAAACGAAGCCTGGCTGGCCCTAGCCAGGAATGTCTCGACCTCGTTCCGCAACCGGCGCAGGCTCGCAACGACGGGCTCGTCGTCCCCGCCGACGTCAGCGCTCAGCGCCAGCACTCCATGCAAAAGCTGGCCGAACCGCTGCGTGACGACGTGCGGCGCGGCCGACGCGGCCTTGGCCGTGGCCGCCGACGGCGCGCGTGCGGGCAGGGTCGCTGTCAGCGCCCGGACCGACTCACAGTGCGCATCCATGATGCTCTGCAGCCGCGGCCACAGCACCATGGCGGTACCGTTGATGTAACCGTCAGCGGCGGGCACGCGGCGGCGCTGCAGCTCAAAGGCAAGGTGCTGATTCAGGCGGACGCAGAGCAACACGCCGAGCCCGTCATAAGTGTCGCCGACAAGCTGCTTAGTGAGGTTCTGGCCGAGGGCGAAGACTGGGTCGAAGATGTAGTTGAAGTGTCGCGAGATGGCGGCGAAGGAGAGGGCCGGGCTGAAGAAGGCCGCCAGAAAACTATACTCGGCCGTGGCGTTGTCGATGAGAGCGAGGTTGAAGTGGCGGAAGGGGACTTCGAGGTAATGGGTTGACTGGTCTTCTTCGGCGAGATAAGACGATATGGCGAGCTGATTGGTAGTTTTGAGGACGTCTATCCTCCTGCCAAGGTTGAACGCGTCGTGTGGCGCGCCAGCCATCTTGGAGCCAGAAAGGACCGTTGTCCTTCTTGACGTGTCCTCATGACCAAGCACATCGTTCTTGTCGAGTACGTGTAGCTTGAGCTTGTCCAGCGCTTTTTGATAGCGCGTAAACTGGTTCAAATAGTACCAGCGCATGGTATTCAGGTAGGCCTGGCAGATCTCGCCCGCAAGCACGGGCTGATGGCGGTGAAGAAAGGAGAAGAGGTCCTTGAACTTGAGGAAATTCTGCTGCTGAATTATTTGGGCATTGATATTGGGCGACCTAAGGGCCTTGATCTGGGCGACGAGGAAGTCGCGTATCCGCTCGACGGCCTAAGAGAATTAGCATTGCGACCGGGACGATGATGACGAACAAGTACCTTGAGAACCAGCTTCTCCAGCAAGGGCCCTACATCTTCTAAAGCCTTGCATGAGGGCTGCTGGGAGTTCTTTTTCTGGGCCATCGCCCGCCTATCCAGGTCGGCCAAAACCTTGACCCACGCCTCATCGATATGACCTTCGGATATCTTGGACACCACCATGGGCGACACACTCAGCTCCTCCACAATCGGCCCCAGCGCCTTCTCAACAGCCCGTCGATTCTCCAACCGCACGTTCAAAGCTGTCGACCGAGCTTGTAAAGTTTCGATATCGGCGGAGACGGCGGCTAGATCGTCGCGGAAGCTGGTCAAGTTAGACTCGACCGAGCTCAAGATGTTGTCACACGCCCGAATGGATCGATGGAGCTCTTCGAACTTGGCTTTGTCTCGCTCGACTATATTATAACTATGAGTACAGGAAGAGGACGTGGTACAGACTGAGGACGACCTACAATCTTCTACAGTCTGCGGTTTGTAGGTGTCCGCAGTCAATCGGCCAGTATCATCCGTAGCAAGCTCGCGTAGAGAGAACCCGCCAAAGTCAAAGTCAAGTTCAAGATCCTCCTCCGTTATTGGCCTTGTCCCATCCTTTTCTGGCGCAGCCGTATCTGGTAGAGGACCGAGGATCCGAACCAGGATCTCTTCGGGGTCGGGGCCAGTGTCGACCGTTGTCGACTGCCTCAGTGCGGAGCCATTGGTCCGCTTCGATGCGCCGAGCAGCGAAGACGAGGAGTCACTTGAAGCGAGAGACAGTGAAGACCCTCTCGGCGAGAGCCCTGGCCTCTGCGACGTAAGATACGGCCCCCGCGCGCTCGACGTCCGGCGAGGGAGGGGAGAATGCGTGCGGCTTTGGCTGTTAGGCGGGGACGGGTTGCTTCCAGGGTGCGGGCCGGCGAACCGATCGAGCCACATGATGCATCGCCCCTCGCCTGGAACCGCGTTGTGAGTGATGCGATGCTCTCGTTCGATATAAACTGGGCAGATGTCGGAAATCTGGCGCTGATGCTTCTCGAGAGCCTGGTGGACGCGAAAGCTGGGATGCGCCCCTGGCAGCCGGAGACGGAGCTGTACTGTATGTAGGATGCCTCCACCGTAGTGGTTCTCCCAAAACTTGATTGTTGATTGGCTCAGCTAGATAGCCGTTGAGCCCAGTTTGGATTAGCGCTGTACTACTTAAGATGTCCATGCTCTTACATACATCTGGTTTACAGATTACCTAGGACATACATTTGCGTTCCCAGGTCCATAGGCTTGGTCCATAACTGACCTCTAAAGATTTGGAAACACTGGTTCACTTCAAACAAGTCCTCGAGGCGCGTCTTCTGAGAAGCATGTCCAATACAGCCCAGTCAAGCTTGAGTTTACCTCTTTCCATACGACAACATCATCATTCATACAAAAAGACCCTGTGCGTTGTGCACTGTTTAAGTAGCTGTAACTGCTGACTTCGTGCGGGTTGGTGGATACGAAGACTGTCAGGGAAACACAACCTTGAATTTTTCAATCCGCAAAGGCCTCCACCGGTCAGACAAGCTGATGCAAACGCCGCATCATCCACCAAAACCCAGGTTGTGGCAAAAGCCAAGAGGATAGATATTTACAATACTTGAGATCGTGCATTCTAGACAACCTTCCAGAATGAGAACCTCGGTAGACACCCCAGCACCTAAGTAGTACATACCCAACTGTGCCATCCTGAATTTTCGAACCTGGCGGTTTGCTTCAAAAGCCGGTATCATCTGTCAAGGATGTCCCTGTCTCGAGGTCTGCTCGTGTGACTATGTGCGACTTCCGGCTGCCCTCGAACAACGCCAATGTACAGCTCGCACGAAAAGTAGTGTAAGAGGCACCTTCACTTAATTCTCGACGCTCGACAACTCGATTATAAGAATATGATGCGTTCAAAGACACCTTAAGTGTGGGTTCACAAAGCCCCCGCCCGTTGCCCCTGAGGGCAGCCTTGAAGTGCCTGCCAATCGATGTTTGTGGGGTGCGAATCGTTGAAAATTGAATCAGCTGCCGTTCTCCGTGCACTAGAGCAATTCTAATTGGTCGGTGGTGGTAGGAGCACTGGGGGGGTTCTTCAACCGGTCTTTCAAGCCCGCGGCCCACCCGAAAAATCGAATTAACCTAACAAAGTAAGGGCCTGGATGGCGGGGAAACGTTGCCCTTTTTCTTCGCTTCATCTACCGTCAAAACCACAAATTTCCTCCCGCCATCCCCTCTCCAGTCACTGACCTTGCTTGCACTTTCCACTCCCTCCTCTTTCGGAACATTCGACAATTCCCTGGGGGCAGAGCCTCAGTTTCTTTTTTTTCTTTTCCCGGAAACCCAGTATCGTTTCAACTTTTGTCCAAAATGGCCGACGTGAGTTGTAATTTTTCGTTTGACTGCTACTTCCCTGGCCGACGAGAAAACCACCCCGCACTACTCTGGCGCAAGCCCCGCGATCTCCCACCATAACAGCCACAAATCAGCATCCGCATCCGCCCTCTTCTTCGTTCGGATACCCAACAACATCAGGAGCCAACTGCTAATAAGATGCCTCATAGGAATTCGAACATGAAGCCCAGGGCGATGCCGGTGCCTCGACCACCTTCCCTATGCAGTGCTCCGCCCTGCGGAAGAACGGCCACGTCGTGATCAAGGGCCGTCCTTGCAAGATTGTCGACATGTCGACCTCCAAGACTGGCAAGCACGGTCACGCCAAGGTCCATCTTGTGGCCCTCGACATCTTCACTGGCAAGAAGCTCGAGGATCTCTCCCCCTCGACTCACAACATGGACGTCCCTGTCGTCAAGCGCAGCGAATGGCAGCTGGTAAGTTTCACATACGGAAACGGCGAGTTCTGCCGAGGGATTGCTAATCACTCCTGCAGCTGGACATTTCCGATGATGGCTACCTCAACCTTTATGGCAGTGACAACGTTGAGAAGAACGACGTCAAGCTGCCGGAGGGAGAGCTTGGCCAGAAGATCAAGGAAGGGTTTGATGCTGGGAAGGATCTCAGTAAGTTTGGCTTGAACCGAAGATCATGATGCGACAGCTAACATCGACATACTAGTGATCACTGTTCTTGCTGCCATGAAGGAAGAGGCTGCTATTGACTTCAAGGAGAACACGGCGAAATAAGCGGTTCCAGCATTTAATTGAGGGCAGATTGGGGAGGGGCAGCGAGACACGAGTGACCCGGTTCTTGCTTGGTGATGGCAATCTAACATATGTTACCGCCAAGTTTTCTTTGGCCGGCTGAAATATATCGGTTGATGTTGGGCTGTTCTCGGGATCTTAGTATCGCCCGGTTTCCCTACTTTGCCCGGCAGGCCATCTGGACATCTTGTGCCAGGCGCAGGACGACAGTTTTAACACTATCGCACATGAAACCAAACGTCCTTTTGCTTTGCGTCCATTGCTATCCTTGTTCCAGGCCGGCCTCTGTGGCCTGAGTCTCGAAACATTGGTAAGCTGCGAGCATATTTCATCGAATTAGCTATCTCTTGATGGTCCAAGTAAACCTGGCGGCGCATACATGACGTTAAATATAATAATGTAGCAACATGGCCGTTTGCCGACATCTAAGAGCCCACGGACAAGTGTCTTATGCAGATGCGAATTTACTACTGTTGGTTATCTATGGGCCATTTTCTGATGGGATGAGTGCATCAATTATAACAAGGATAATAAAAGCGGATTGTTAATCGAGACATGCTTAATACTCTAATTTGATAATGGGCGAGCCGTATCCATTCAGGTTAAGTGCAAAAGCGAGTAAAAGGCTGGAACTGGGAGCTTGGGCGTATCAGTGATTTGATTCTTTATTCCCTTTCTTTCCACTCAGCATCAATACGAACCGAATTGAAAGTGACACTGCACATTGAAAAATTGAGCCATGGCCTCGCGCCGTCATCACCGCTTCCCTCGCGGCGAGACCTGCGCCGAATGTCCTGCCAGAAGGTGGTATCTCGAAAACGGTCGGCGTTACTGTGAGAATGGCCATCAAGTCGAAGTAAGCCCCAGAGACCACCCTTGACCCCGGGTTCGCGACAGTGGATGAACTGTGCCAGGGCCCATTGACTCCCAGTCATATAATGTGCAAAATGGTTAACATCTCGAAAACACAAGGGCTACGTCCAATTCGACGTCGACGAGGACGACAACTTTGGCAAGACAGGCCGCGTCTCCCGCAAAAAGAGAGAGGCCCGGCACGCTGAGCGCAAACACCTGACGGGCAACGCTGCCCGCGAGCTGTACCTCGAGTGCCTGCAGCTGCTCCTCCGCAAGCAAGTGCTCTGGCTTGTGCGCAAGAAGGGCTTCCACCCGGAGCTCGAGGCCGTCGTCCGGGACTTGTGGCTGCTCCGGGTGCGGGCGTTCCCGGGGCTCAAGAAGGGCCGCCAGAAGGGGAAGGACGGGGTTCAGACGGGTGAGGGGGGAGGCTTGGTGATGTTCAGTTCGCAGGTCGAGGGGCAGGGCGAGGACGGAGAGGAAGGGGTTGGCGAAGAAGGGTTTGGGTGGACGAGAAAGAAAAAAAGCTGGGCCGGGGAAATCTGGGCGCTCCCGGGCGCGCTGGACACCCTTGCTTTGGTGTACTTGGGATGTCTTTTACGGCAGGAGCCGGTGAGGCTTGGGGATGTGTTTCGATGGGCGAGGAACGGTCAGATACCGTTCCTTGGTGCGGTAGGTCTAGCGAACAACCTCAAAGAACTGCTACCTTGCCGCTAACTATGATCTTACCAGCTCAGCTATATGCCCAAGGATTGGCGGGATAGGCTACCAGGCTGGGCACATCATGTTTTACTGACACGATATGCCAGGTTTCACGGCGGTGAGCTGCACCGGGTCGTCATGGATATGATGCTGGGCTATAGGGAGAACCATGGGCTGGAGTTCCCGGCTGTTCCCGCATCACCTTTGTTGTATCTTTACATAAGGGACCTGGCACTTCCTCGTACGCTGATTCTTGTCCAGGTTTGCGGGACGAGATACTGACCCGTTACACGCAGCTGAGTTGCATTCCTTCGCACAGAGAACTCATCGTCTGTTGGACATGCGCTATTCGTTTCCGGCACGAAACCCCGCCCCTAAACGGTACCTGCTGCTCGACCTACCAGAAGTCCTATTAGTGGCATCCCTCGTCGTTGCCACGAAACACCAGTACCCGCTCGACAGTGTTGAGCGGTTCCCTCGCGATGTCAACGACCCTCTCTGCCTCCAGATGGACTGGGAAGTATGGGAGTCAGAATTCAGGAAGCGACCGGAAAAGAGGCCCGGGATACTGCAATACGAGCGCATGGATCCGCAAAATATATGGTCCATGGGCAAGGAAGATGTGGATGAATTGTTAAATTGGTTTCAGGAGACACAGATCGAGAAGCATCGAACGGGTGAGTTTACGCTCAGCACTTGTTGCCTGCATTGCTAACCGCTAGCAGACGAGACCGAAGCCGACCGTTTGTTTCCACTCCAGGTCATCCCACCGCTACCGACCATCCCTGAAGTACCTCAAGAGGAGATTGAGGACCGGGTCAAAAGAGTTCTGGCTGCGATGAAAAGCGTTCGCCCGCACCCAGACTCAGATGGTATTAAGCGGCTGGGTTCTGATTACAGATGCTACAAGAACATTGATGAGCTTGATGGGATTGTCAAGCGCTTCTACGAAGTGGTATCTGAACATGCTGGGCTCTCCGTACGGGACCTTCTTCGAGCGGTATACAATCTTGAGCAGTTGCTCTTGACATGGCAACAGAAGGAGAAACGTCGACTGAAGGGAGAGTAATGATTGGGCGGAAGGGATTCTGACTTTCGGGTCGAAGGGCCTTTCGGAAACGTGACATGTTACGGAATCATGTACTTTGAAAGTGAGATACCCAATCAATTCATTGATCTCCTTGACTATCCAGCTGAATCTCTTCGTGCAACAATTCGAGGAGCGCGTGTGTTGAAGGTAAATCAGGGTTGGGGTATTGGGTGATGCACAGTGTCAGTCCAAAATACTGGAGACTGTATGGGGTCTTGCCTCAAATTTCCGGCCACAAACCCTAGCCTCCCAGAATGCCGCCGATTCTTACCCCCACCAAAATTTACGGCTTCCTGGAACTCTCCCGTCATCCTCATCAGCACGTCCACGGAAATCGGTCAAGAGTAAGCCAACGCATTTGCAGTTATAGCGACGCTATTGCACGGGGATGAAGCTGAGATGCTGACATTCCTTTCCACTGATAGTGCAGATCTTCGTGAAGACCCTCACGGGTAAGACCATCACCCTCGAGGTCGAGTCCTCGGACACCATCGACAATGTCAAGTCGAAGATCCAGGACAAGGAGGGCATCCCTCCCGACCAGCAGCGCCTGATCTTTGCTGGCAAGCAGCTCGAGGATGGCCGCACTCTCTCTGACTACAACATTCAGAAGGTCAGTTTTGTGCACACGAGACGATTCGATATGGCGACCGCGGGAAACAGAAAGGGGTGATGGCATGGTTGTTTAAGAGGAGGCACATGTTCTGAGATATGGAGAACTATGGGACCTGTTCGACCCGCGGCGCCGAGCTCGAAAGCGACACGGACAAAACTCGACGAATTCGAGCTGACAATCGATTACAGGAGTCGACCCTTCACCTCGTCCTTCGCCTCCGTGGTGGTATTATTGAGCCCTCGCTCAAGGCCCTTGCCTCCAAGTTCAACTGCGAGAAGATGATCTGCCGCAAGTGCTATGTAAGGCTTGCCCTTAAGATGAACAGGTTCTAGTGGCTAACGTGGTATAGGCCCGTCTCCCGCCCCGTGCGACCAACTGCCGTAAGCGCAAGTGCGGCCACACCAACCAGCTCCGCCCCAAGAAGAAGCTTAAATGAACGGTTACTATCCTCGGTCATGGTCGTCTGGCGTCTTTGGTTTTCTCGGCATTGCATGGTTCTGCAAGGGTTGGCAGGGGGTACACGGCACATTCTGGCTGTACATTCCGGATGACCATAGCTCAAGACTCCTGACCATCTGAATTCATCTGCATCAATGATCATGTGCACTGGCCGCCGAATAGACTTCGAAGTAGAGTGGCTCCTCGTCATAGAAAATTGTCCCTTAAGTGATATCACGTGACGTGCTTTGCCCGAACGGTACGCCAGGAACAAACGGCTCCAAGGAGTGGGTCCGCGTGCATCCAATACATTACGCAGTTTCGAGTACACGCAACAGCTGTCATAAGCTCCAAGCAAGCTGCAGGCACCTCGACGACCTACCGGGCATCGTGAACCCGTTGACTCTACCTCGCTTCCACGACGATACGGAATATTACCCTGAGCATCTGAGGGTAAACTACTTAAAACAATTACAATGTCAAGGTCGGGGTACGACGCCGTTGTCGACGTTGACGACGAGGTGGGTCTCTTCCCCTTCTCTTTTCCTATCCCATCTGTCCAGATCAGAGTAGCCTCGGAAGGGAATTGACCATGGCGATGGATTGGCAACAGGGCGACCTGGGTCATACCGACCTTCAGGAGGACCTAGAGTTCCACAACTCCAACTTCTCCGAGACTGCGCCGGCCCTCGGCACCGGCGCGGGCCGAAACAAGTCGTCCGCCTCGCCGTCCCTCCCGCTCCCCGCCACTGCCAGTAGCGCATCCCAACAAGGCGGGAGCGGAAGCAAGCGATTCCTGTGGACGCTATCCTTTTACGCGCAGTTTTTCGACGTGGACACGACGTCGGTGCTGCACCGGTGTGGGGCCGCGCTCTTCCCACGGGCGAACTTTTTGGACGTGCTCGAGGGCAACCCGGACCTGTACGGACCCTTCTGGATCGCCACGACAGTGGTGCTGATCCTATTTTTGGGCGGCACCATCAGCGCGTACCTGGCGAGCGCCGGCAAGGGCACGTTCGCATACGACTTTGGGCTGCTTAGCGGTGAGTGGCCTTGCCGTTACACCCCGTGCTGTGGAATAGACGCTTTCTCTAGTCATGGAATTAGTAGGATGGGGGCTGACTATGTGAGCATTATAGGTGCTGCCGGGCTGATATACGGTTATACGTTCGTGATTCCCGTTGCACTGTTCCTTGCGCTGCGGTACTTTGGGTCCGAGAGTGCCAACCTGCTGGAGTGCTGGGCGCTATACGGGTATGGAAACTTGATCTGGATTCCCGTGGCGCTAATCAGCTGGTCACCGATCACCATCCTCAACTGGGTATTTGTCGGGGTCGGGTTCGGTCTGTCTGTGGCGTTTTTGCTGCGGAACTTGTACCCCGTGCTGAGCGCGACGGACCGTCAGACCAGCAAGGTGTTGCTGATCTTGGTGGTGGCGCTACACTTTGGGCTGGCCATTGCCATCAAGGTGCTGTTCTTTGCACACGGCAGCCCGGCGCTCAAGGACGGTGGGGAGAAAACGGAGCCGGAACCCGGCCGACTGTTCTAAGTCGGATACCTAGGTATAACGTAGGATGGAATACCGAGTTATGTACGTGTACACGTTGGTATTGTAGCATTGTATATCTGGCGTTGAGGCGTTATCGAAGATGTACATTTCACGGCTGGTTGCATCCCGCATCCCATACTACCTCTCTCCCACGCTTCAGCCCCCTTGAAACCTGATCTGTTCGTTCCTCCCTCGCCATGATCTCCTAACCTTACAAATACATACCATCATTCGAACTCCAGCCCTCTTCCTGCACACCTATACACACACAAACACAGTAGTAGCCAGCCAGCCGGGCAGCCAGCATACAAAGTGGCTACACTACCGCTCAATCTTGCCCCCCTTGGCAACCCAGTCAAGCCAGCTGCCGGGGTACTCGCCGACGTTGGTCCAACCGGCGTCGCGCGCGAGCCCTGCTGCGGCGCGGCTGCGGACGCCGGCGCGACAGTAGAAAACGACCTCGGCGTCGCGCGGGGGGCGGGGCCGCCCGAACCGGTCCTCGAACTCGTCCTCGCCAACGAAAAAGCTGTCCGGGGCCGAGCCGACGGGCACGTTGAGCGCCCCAGGAATGCGGCCGGATTCCTTTAGCTCGTGGGGTTCACGGACGTCTATGTTTTTATGTGAGTTTTAGATACAGTGTCCAGGAAGGGATGGAAGGAGGGACGCATAGGGTATTCAATAGGGCGGGCATACCGATTATGATGACGGAGTGGTTTGGGTTGGAGGTAAGCTTTTGGAGCTGGGCATTTTAAAAATACGAAGGGGAGCGTTAGTCGCTGGATTCCCCAAGGTTGTTTTGAACGAACGGGCGAAGATGGATGTACATACAGCCTCAAAGTCCCAAATCTTGGAGGGCTTGGCTTCGGATTCGGTGGAGTAGGGTCGCGCGGAAGCAGGTCCGAAGCTGATCCTCCTCAAGACTGGCGATGACTGCTGCCGAACGAGCTCGATCAGCTGGCGCTGGGTGCGGCTGTGGTACTGTCGCGATACGGATTGCGCGGCTACTCGGATGCATGCGGGGTTCGCCGGTCTCGCCGAAGGTACGGGCACTTTGAAAAGCCTCACGGCCGCTCGTCTAGATGCCATAGCTTACTGCTGTCTGAATTGGCGTTTGTGGTGACAGAAAGGGGGCGGAAATCAGTCTTTGGTGTACTGCGCAGAGTTACTTGTGGTACACTAGAGCTCGGATAAGCTCGCCGAGAACCGCTGCGATCTGAGCTCCACAGACGTCACCGATAACAGCGCAGGTAGCTGCGCCGCCCTGCATTCAGCCTCACTAATCCGCATCAAACTTCCGTCACCCTCGGTGCGTCCCAAAGGAAGCTCTTTTCTGCTTAGGTGCCAAATGCACACGTAAATCTGGGTATGTGCATGCATCTTACAATCCACTGTCGTATGCACGTCGGTGCAACACCAAATGCTCCTCTCAATTTGTAGGAGTTGGGATGCTGTTGAAAGGAATTCCACCCCATCCCGTCGTCCCGGGTCAGGTACAGTAACATACGCGCGGCTCGGGCCGACCGCACTGCGGCGCAGTGTCACTTTCTGGAAGCTTTCTCTAAGAACCCGACGACGCCGGGCAGCCTAGCTGCATCTGGTCACCACCTACCGTGCCATTTCTTACTCTTTGCTCTACCGTTGAACTGAGTGCCGTTTTAGATATAACGTTTCATCAAACCGCGAGCGGTTCTTTAGGTATGTACAGACTAAAGATTACAATTGGTATAGGTCGTTGGCCGATCATGGCCGTTTCCAAATCTTTCCTCACCTGTTGACCGTACTCGAAACTGTCCAAACAAGCCATACGAAGTGAGTCGTTACCCTTCGTTGATGCTGCCCCTTGCAGTTTTGGCACCAGAGCTCCCCCCCCCCCCCCCCCCTCAGTTTTGGCCCCAGGACCCCCCCCCCCCCCCCCAACAAAAAAACAACATCCGTTATTAACCAGCTTCTATATGTAAACAGGGGCATTTTCTCGTCGTCTACCACCGTTCTGCCAGACCCCCAACTACCACTTCCTGTCCTCAAACGTCAGGGGGCAGTCATCCTGAAGCAGTCTAGTCAGCGTGCGTTCGTTCACGGCTTGCCATGCAGTTGATAAGGGCTCACCATTGGAAAGATGGTCGCAAACACCTTGATCTCCTCCGATTTGGGAGTCGGGTGGTGCTTCCAGTCAAGCAGGAGCGACGCTTTTCCGACCATAAGAGCGAGGTTGAGCTGGGCGTACTGCTGCCCGAGGCAGTAGTGGGGACCGGTCCCGAAAACGAGGTAGTTCTTGGCGCCCTTCACCTCGGCGTCACCCGTGTAGTACCGCTCGGGGTCGAACTCGTCGGGCCGGTCGTACACCTCGGGGTCACGGAGAGCCATGTACGTCGTGGGAATAACCATGGATCCTTGAGAAAAATCATGTCAGTACAATTTTCCTTCGTTCATTTTCGCCCCAATTCAGCTTACCCTTGGGAGCGGTATAGCTCTCAGTGATGGGGAACGGCTTCTTGACAACATAGGGAACCATGAGAACGGGCGGGCGGTAACGCAGCAGCTCCCGGACGACGGCACGCGTGTACGTCATGGACTCAAGCTGATCCATGTTGACGGCGGCGTGGATATCACCGTTCCGGACCTTCAGATTCTCATCCCGCACGCGATCCAAAACATCGGGACGCTGAGCCATGATCTGGAAAAGCCAGGTGGCGGCGCTGCTCGTCGCGTCTTGCGATGCAAAGAGGAACGTGAAAATCGTCTGTGAGATCTCATAGTCGGTGAAGTCGCGAAGCAAGTGTGCCGGCTTCTCGAGCCCTTCCGTATCGCCCTTTGCCTCCGCCTCGCGCCACCTCTTGGACTGGACCATCTGAAGAATCCAAGCGTCCATGATGCAGTTGGGCTCGCCGCCGGCAGTCATCCGGGCCTTGCTCTTGGCAGCGCACCTGGCGAACTCAGCCAACACCATGTCGGCCGCCTTCTTTCCGTACCACGTCTTGGTGTAGGGAACGATGATGGGGAAGTTGACCAGTTCCAGAGCGGCAGTGATCAAATAGTAGTCGTCGGCAATCTTCTTGACGGCCTCGTCCGAGATATAGTGGCCAACAAAAGTGCGGCAAGAGACGGCGGTGATGACCTCGCGGAAGTGCGTCATGAAGGGGACGGGCTTGCCGCCAGCCTGCTTGGTGACCTCGACGAAATCCTTAAAGTAGCGGTTATATACCTCCTCCTGGCCCGGCAGGTAGATCTCGAGGGCGCGGCGGGTGAAGAGGCCGTTCAATCCCTTGCGGAATTCGACGTGCGCCTTGCCGTCAAGGAACACCCAGTTGTCGGCTCCGAGCAACTTGTGAGCGACATCGACGACGCAGGGCTTGACGTAGGCGGGCGAGTTGAAGACCTTTCGGGCCATATCACGGGTCGATGCGATTACAACGAATCTGGTTCGGCGCGTCAACACCAATGTCCCCACTGGTAGCGGTAGTGGTGCCGGGCTTTGTCACTTACTTGTGGAAGACCGAGACGCAGCTGAGAGGGCCGCTCAACCACTTGGCATAGTACTCTTCGAACTTGGGGTTCACCGACTGCAGGAAGGGCCCAATGAAGGGCATCTTCCATGCCGGGCCGGCAATCGAGCCCTTGTTCCAAATGTAGCAGACTGCGGGAGCGCCGTGTGTCAGCTCAAGTCTGTCGAAGAGATGTCGAGGGTTGCGCAGGGCGGTACATACACTGATCGTAGACAACGAGCGTCGCGAAGATCGTGGCAAGAATACTCCATGTGCTCGCGTTGGAGACGTAGTCGATAACGAACTCAAGCTGGGGCGCCACGTTGGCGGCACCATACTTGATGCTCGCCAATGGCGAGCTCGTCGCGTTGGCAGCCATTGCGCGCTTCTGTCCCTGTCGTTGTCGCCGGTGTGTTGAGGCCGGACCGTCACCAGTACCTCGCGAAAAACCTAGCGCAGTGAGGCGAGAAGCGTAGCAGCTGAGGCGCTGAGAAGTTGTGCCCAGAGGCTGGTGGAGGGTGGGGAGGAAGAAAAGGGAAACGACGGGCAGGGGATTTTGGCCCGGGGATCCGCGAGGTAAAAGTGAAGATGTTGAACTGCGGGACCGAAGGATTGGTGAGATTGGAAAGTCCGAATCCCTGTTCAACCAGGCACTGTACACTAGCGTGGGGTGCCAATTCTTCCCTGCAGGAGTTCGACAAGATCGGTACCCAGCAGATTGGCCTATCAGAGAAGCAACACTACTCTCAAGATTTGTGGAATCAGGGGTAAATTTATGAAGGCAGTGACCAGAAATCGCGCGCACGACGACTTATGATCGTCAGTTATCCTTCCACTGAGGGCCTTCTACATCCAACTCAAATTCCAGAGTAAATTGGTAACTATTTAGAACGAACAGTCGCCATCCGCACCTTACTCACAATAATGGCCTCGCTAGCCGGGTTAAAGTTCTGGAGTGATACCAGCACCTGCATCAGGTGGGCCCTCCATGATAGCCACTCACAGGACAGCATGCGATACGAAAACGAGCAGCAATCTTCAAGCAAACGAGACCGCGGAAATAACCAGCAGCGGCTCACACCAACTCCGTCTCCAGAAGTACTTGGTACATATTCTCGATACTCAATGATACCTCACCATTAAGATATGCATCCAGCGTTTGAACTCATGATTCAAGTGTATGAAGACTCGTGGTTATTTAATCCTGTCTATATCCGCAACGGCAACGTCCGACGTGGGGGGGTACATTCTTGACTTTTTTAAATGACAAGGCGCAAGGATCGATAGTCTCTCTCCAACCTGACAGGCAATAACCCCTACGAGCATTCGGTTCTGGTCATAGAATATTTGCTGCCATTTACGGGATTAGAAGGTGCTTTTTTGATCACGTTTGTGAACGACAACGTCCTCAGGTGGTCCCATTGCAACTGTACATGGGTGCTCTTGCCAAAGGCTGGGCAACCGGGGCTTCTAGTTCAACAGTATACCATCTTCTCCAGTATGCTATCTCTGGCTATCAGAAATGTTAGTGTTGGCTGTACCGCATCCGTCGATGAAGCTGAGGTTGCCGTCAAAGCCAACCTGCAAACTCGGTGGTAAAATGAGAAGTTGGCCCCACTTGCCGAATCTAGCAGAAAGTTTCATGTTCCTTGTGTTGTGGAGGTTGCGGAGACTAGGCGAGAAAGAGACTAGCGTCGTTTTCTTGAATCGATGTTTTGCAGGTTAGATGGAATGCACCCAATCGTCGAAAGGCGGCCGGTGACTTGGACGGCATGACGGGAGTTCGTCTGATCTGAAGTCGAACCTCAACCCATGACCCCTCTACTCACCGAGAAGATTCTGCTTGAGTAAAAGGTCCTTAGAATCGCAATGGACAGAAAGGATAAGGCTTTGATGGCTTGGATGTATGGTTGAGAATTACTAAGGATCTCCATCAATAGAAGAACTACAACCACTACACAAGAGCAACATGAAATGGTGGGTTCGGCTCGGTGAGCCGCCGGGACAAGTCCTGCTTGGCTGTGCTTCCCCGCACGCCATACCCGCCGGGGAGGGTGTCGCGCAAGTGGTATGCCACTTTCGGTGACGCAATGGCGATTCCGAGAAAACTCGCCAAACCCTAAGCATTCCCAGCTAGAGATTGCTACGTAAGCAGGTTCAAAGGTGCTGCGTATCAACACGCGGCCAATCAACAACAGGAGGACATCTGGGTCCGGGTGACCCATTTCCATCCAGCAAATCCTCGTCGACGCCGATGCTGCTGGTTCTTTGTGTCGACTGGGCTAGCGCTCGATGACTCAGGCATCCACAGCCACGCATTTCTGCACGCAGCACTTGTCACAAAACGCAGCACTGAATTGGAGGTAACGCGGCTCGGGGTTGTCCGTTTGAATGGCTTCATCACACTTCGTAAGAATACTATTGTTGATAAGAATTCAGGAGCTGGCCAAGGTAAACTATAGCGTTACGCTAAGACGCAGCCAGCAATTAGATGACGACTCACCGTCAACCCCCTCCGCGTCAGCAGCGAACCCTAGCGGAAGCTTCTGGAGCAAAGCAACTGTGAAGCAACGGTCGAAAAATTGGCGGAGCACAAGACAGGGAAAAAGAGTTAACAAAGCGGCAAAGGGACCTTACGGAGCCCTAGAGGCTGCGTCGCTGTAGAACTCGATTGTGGCGCTGTTCTCTATGGAAATGCCTTATCATTTTCTGTTCACTTTTCACGAGCTTGCAGACTTTAGCTTGTCCCGGTGGTGACTCAGGCAGCTAATTACTAAGAAGCTACGACGCCCGCCAAATGTGCGCGGGTCGGATCCTACACTTGCACACGCGGCCTGAGGAATCTAGGCAAGTAACACGCAATCGACAAGCGCTAAAGGCTGGCACCTTGACGTAGACTGCCATCGTGCTGGCTTCGAAGTGTAATGCGCTATCCCCCTAACAGACATTGTGCTTCTTGTCCAAGAACGAGATCAAATTCAAAGCTGGTTCGGCGGGCATGTGACTCACGTAAGCACACACGCACGCCTCTTTTGCCTCGCACGAATTACGTTCTCGACTTAGACGGCCTGACACATCGGCGACACAGATTGGGAAACGAGGCTAATCCCGATGGTTGCAAGGCTGTGCGTCGTGTGCGCGCGTGTTTGTGTGAAATGGCTCTGAGACTACGCATAGATAGACGGCATCACACATCATAAAACAAGCCCTAGTACAATATATAAACCTTGGAACCAGACGCCTTAGGATGTCTCGTCCTCATCAGCATCTGGATAACGACACATTGAAGGCAGCTACAGCCAGAGTCCAAAGACATTCTATACACAAGCACACGAGCAAAAGGAGATCAACTACACCCTAAACGACATCGTGCTTTCAAGCCATCAATCTACCGCTCAAGCCTTTACCTAAGACTAAGGCTCACCTCGGCACCTTCATAGGCACCGTCCAAGCAAACAAAAGCCCAACATCTGGGACATATCAATCCCACACCCAAGGTGTACTCTCAACAGTGTACGCAACCATACTTCCTTCTCCCCCTGCCTTGGACACCCAGCCAGTCAACCCACAGAAACAAAACTGACATCCCCCGTTCTTCCCGATCACAGCATCTGTCAACATGCCCGCCCAAACCCAAACACAGCGTGACGGCGACGCCGCCTCGGTAGCTACGACCTCGTCACTCTCCAGCCGCCTGACCCTCCTCAAGGACAAATTCCACCACGAGTCCGCTTTCGCTGCTGCTTCAAAATCGAGCAAGAACAACAAGGAGAGGGAGGACAGAGAGAGGAATGAGAGCGCGCTGCGGAACCAGATCCGGATTGGTGTCTGAAAAGTTTTGTGTTTCTTTCTTCTAATTCTGCTTTTTACCGGTTCTTATCCCATTTCTTCTTCCGCATTTCTGAGAAACAGAGGCGAGAAGGGAGAGGAAGAGAAAAAGGGAATGGAGGGATGTCCTTACAACAAGAGGTTCACGGCTCCCTTCGGGGAGGACCGCGCCAGTCATGGAGGTAATGTTGAGAGTGTGGTTTTCGGATGGATAGAAGCGAAATGGGCCGGTTAGATGGAATGACGGACGCGCATTATAAAAATGGAGAGGTTGTTTGGACGCGGAAATGGCATTTTTATCTGGAGGGAGAGGGTTATTGGTGGCACGCCGAAAGGGGGCCGCCCAAGTCTAGCAGCGCGGATAGGAAGAATCATACCTATTCAAAGCAAAGGGTATCACTTCATAATGCACTCGGTCCATAACCTCACTAACACCGCTTCATACACGTTTCATCATCAGAATGTATCATCCAAGATATCCTTGTTCATCTTAACCACCGTCGGGCTGTACTCGGATGGGTCTTCCAGATCCTCCCCTGCCGTCAACAGGATGTTGTCAACAATACGCTTGCTCGCCTCACGAGCTGGTACACGTCAGCCAGCATTCCACGAAGCATGGTTTATTTCTAGTAAAAAGAACATACCTGGCGTTTGCAGCAACTTAGACGGCGGCAGTGCAAACTGGATCGTCTTGGGCGGGCTCATACCGCCGAGCTCGTCACTGTCGCTCTCCCATGTAATTTCGTCATCGTACTTGCCCGAGGACCCCGCCGGCGGTGCTCCCTGCTTCCCGGCAAACACGTCCTTGGTCTTGCGGCCCGTCACCGGTGTCTGCACGCTCACACCGGGTGTTCTGGGCCCCTTGGCGGTAGCCACCGCCGAGGTCTTCCCTTTGTACGCGGCCCGTACTGGCGACATGAACGCCGCGCTCCTCAGCTGCGGCACAGCCATCTCCGGGCTCGAGGTCGGCGAGTCCTCCCAAATCGGCCGCGCACCGCCACTACCGCCCTGCTTCTCTTTGCCCTTCCCGGGGGTCGTTGCCATCGTCGCGAGTTTGTCCACCTTCCATCTGATCGGTGAGACGCCCATGCCGCCGCCAGCCACGCCCGCGCCCTTGTGCGGCGTGGCGGCGATGCGGTAATTCTTATCGAGCATGCGGTGCAAGAGCGGGTCCCTGTTCCTGTTGTTGCCCTTCTTACCACCACCGAAAACAAGATCGTCGTCATCGTCTCCGTTGTCGACATGCGAAAGGTCGCCGGCGTCTAGAGAGCCCCGTGGTTCCATGGACAGGTTGGGAAGCCGAGCGGTGTGCTGTTGGAAGAGGAGCTCCGTGTCTTCCTCCTCCTCCTCCTCCTTCTCCTCCCCTCCTCCAATAGATCCCGCTGCGCCTTGCGTCTTGTTGCTGCCACCACCCTGCTTCCTGTCGTATTCGCGCTTGAGGGCTTCGTAGGGAGAGGAGAGGTTGGCGAGCTGAGGGCGGACCGAGGAGACGGTCTTGGTTGCTGGAGGCCGCGGCGTGCTGCCTGTCAAATCGTCATAGTTGTCGCCGAGCGCTGATTCGTCTTGCTGGGTGTCCTCCCCGTGATATATGGCGGAGGACTGATCCGTCATGATGGTGGCATCCTGATTGCTGGCGCTTCGGGGACGTGGTGTGTACTCTCCAGTATCGTTGTTTACAGTGCTTTCGTCGGCGGTAATTTCTGTGTTTTCCTCGTTGCCAGCCAACTCTTCGTATCCCGATAACGAAACATTGGCGGAGGCTTCGAAGAATTGCTTCCAGAACTGTAGCAGGTAACAGTTAGCCGGAAGCGCCCTTTTTTGCTGCCTCGGAGGTTAATGACCTTTGTAGCTTCCCATACGGAGCGGGAATGTTCGCCATATTGTTCAACGAGGGGCAGGATGCTTGTCGTGACAATGCGATGCGCTTTGCTAAAGTTGTGGTCGATCTCTTTGGGCCTCGGTCAGCAACCAAATTCAGACCAGTAGCGATTGTGAATCGTACCTTGTAGGGTGAGGGTAATAGATTGCTCAAGCTTCTCCAGCTCCTCTGTGAGGGTGAGGGCCCTTGGTGCAGAAGATCCAGGTCGAGACATTGTGGGCGCTGGTTGTTTACAGCTTTGTCAACAAATGCGGTGTCCAGGGCGAAGGTGTGATTCATCGAATCGCGCGCTTCTGCTAATCAGCGCGATTGCGGGGTCAAATTGGTGGGGTGCTGCCGGGCAGCTACCTGACCTCACCTAGGGACTTCTACCTACTTCCGATCTACATTCTGGTAAACGGTACCCAATGTCGGGTACGTTCCGTCCTTTAACCTCTGCGGAGTTGTTGTTTAATGTTGTGAAGCACAAAGGGGCAGTAACTTGTACTTTCGTCTACTGGGTATCAACAAACTAAAAGGAGGACGCATGCCGCGTTTTAAAAACGGAGGTGCGTTTTGTAACATTCATCGTCCACGCCGGCCTCTCCCTCTGCCCCGTCCCCTTGCAGATCCACGGCCTCTTGCGCCTCCCCGCCCACCTCTGGTAGAAACGGGCGTGTCTCGTTCCTCTTCTTCCCCGTCCTCGTCCTCCTCTTCTGATTCTTCCTCCCCGCCGCTCTCCTCCTCGGACGGAGACTCTTCCTTGACCCTGCGCGCTCTGCTGGATGTCCGCTTCACGGTCCTGGCGCCTCTGGCAGGCTTCCTCGTCGGGCTAGCCACCGGGGTTTCGTTCTCCGTGTCGTCGACGGTACTGCTACGGGCCCTCGGAGTCGATTCGGTAGCGCCTCGTTTACGCTTCTTGGAATCGCCGGCGGGCGCGTTGGGGTCCCATTGCGCCGGGCTGGTCGGCGCCTCGCTGGGGTCAGCGCGGGCCCTCTCCATCATCAATTCGCCGTACTCGTCCCATGGCAGACGGAAGTCGTGATAACGCCTCGGTTGGCCCTCCTCATCCGGCGGATCCATGTTGTTCTCCCGCTCATCGATGGCCTCAAGGTTGTAGAACTCCTCCAGCTTGGCCCAGATGCCAGGAATCCGTGTGTGAGGCCAGGTGTCGGGGTCGAAGCCGTGATTTCGTAAGTGCTCACTGATAGCTAGCATCCGAAAGTGCTTGTGCATGCCTGAGTAGAGGAAACATTGTTAACGGCAGAAGGCGGGCGAACGGCAAGCTACGTACCCGCCGGCTTCCACCTGATGACGCCCTTGAATAACGATGCGACTTGGTCGTCTGTCCATGGATCCGTGACTGGTTTTGGTGGCGGAGGAGGTGCAGGTGCCGTAGGAGTTTGCGCAGGCGTGTCGACGTCCATTGCATCGTCGTCTTTGGAGGGCGTCGCGCTCTGGGTGCTCGCTCGGGGCCCCTTCTTCTTGGGCGGCATGTTGGCAAATAACGATCGGTGGCCCAAATCCCTCAAATTCTTGGATTTTCAATTGGTTCAGTGCGAACGTCAATTGGTGGTGGGTGAGATTGTTGCGTAGCGGAGTGTCTCGTTCCAGTTAAACAGTCAGCGTTCAGTTTAACGCTGCGAAGGAGCTTGAGCTCTTGAGCTCCAGGCACCTTGGTGGTTTCTGGGCAGGCATTGGGCGCCTGCTGCATGCATTCATTCCTCAGAGGGTTAGGGCTCACTCCGACCGCATTAACGCGGGCCTTGGGTTGTTGGCGCGACGCATTCCACCAAATAGGGACCCAAGCCAAAGCAATGAGCTCCAATCACGACATATCGAGGATCAGTAGCCTCTAATTCTCGGGCATTGTTCCTGAAGGAAGATGGCGGACGAGGAGGATCCCTCCAACCTTTTTGCTGTCCCTGAGCTCTGGCGGCCGTCGACCTGGCTCGACCACACCGTCGACGACAGCAAGACGCATCACCCTCTGTTCTCGTTGCATCTGTCGGGTGCATCTCACCCACTAACATCGCCGAATCTTATTGAAGCCAGCACTATCCATGCTTTCAACGGGGCCGGGAACCAAGATGATGTCTTTTTCAAGCTGCCTTCTCTTCTCAAGGAATTGGTCGGCCAAGACCTGCAAATACATACTACCAAGACAGACGAGCCCGGTGTAGCTAGCGTTGAGCATCCCGAATTCGAGCCTGAGCTTTCTACAGCTTCGGATGATGAAGATCTTTGGTTATCGCATGACAACGACTCGGCCAGGCCATCCTTTGTCAGAACCTGGGAAAGCTTTGAGCAGCACGAACAAGAGCGCGGGCCACCACTCTTCATCTCTGAGGCCGGCCCAATCGCCTTCGATGCGCTGTTGGCATCCAGCCAAGGTGCTGGCGACGTACCCGA
Source organism: Corynascus novoguineensis (assembly GCA_033296725.1). NCBI lineage: Eukaryota > Fungi > Ascomycota > Sordariomycetes > Sordariales > Chaetomiaceae > Corynascus > Corynascus novoguineensis. The sequence continues at coordinate 4,783 of MU857675.1, read as the reverse complement.
CGTCTCAGATGCCGCACCTTACTGCGCGTGTTTGCGAAACCTCGCCCTCGGGAGGAGTTCCATTCTCTTCACATGGGATTCTGGGAAGAAGTCATTCGTCAAAACGGTGCCTTGTCTCAGGATATCCGGGCTGTCGTTGGACTCAGTTAAGGCCATCGACAATCTTTGTCTTGATTGTGGGAATTCAGCCAGGCAGCTCCAGTTGTTTGCCGAAGGGGCGTATTCCGCCGCTTCCACCCCCACCCAGGTGGCCCTAGCAAGAGTCGTTGGTTGCCTTGTGGCCGTGGTTCGATCCGAGCTCAGCAACAACAGTCGTGCCGTGAAGTCAATCCTTCAGCTGAAATCCGCCGTTCAGCCGGCCCAGTTGGTCCTCTCCTATTTCAAAAACCTCGTCAAAAAGCTGGCGCAGCAAAACTCCGATGAGGGCTTGTTGTCATGTCTCTTTCAAGAAGCTCAAGCGTCTGAATACCGGGAGATTCTACTGAAAGAGGCCACCCGGGAAGTATTACGAATAGTATCAAGGCCATGGACCGACCTGGTCGAGGAATGGATCGGTGTGAAACCTGAGGAGGGGATTCCCCTGGACAAAATGGGTTCTGGCAAGGGGTTTGTCAGAGTTGCGGACAAAACGTGGATCGATGACCAGGGCTATGAGTTGGAAGAAGCTGACTACTTTCTCGAAGAGGACAGATTGCCCACGTTCGTTCCTGGAAATATGGCGCAGTCTATCTTCGAAGCCGGTCGAAACCTCCGATTTCTGCGCGAGCACCACCCGGAGCACCCGCTCTCTCGACCAGACGTAATTTGCTCGGCGTTGTCACCACGCTTGGAATGGCAGTTTGACTGGGAAGCAGTCTCGAAGCTCGAAGCCAAGGTCAACCAATACCGGAACGCAGTCTCACGCCTTGTTGCTGGAGGGCTTCCGGGTACACACGGGGCCGCCGTACCCTCCCGTACCAATAAGCGTAAATATGACGCTGCTGAACTCGAGTACTTTGGAAGAGATGAGGCCGAAGTGCAAGCAAAGATTCTCGCTTCTATACGCCAGCTCAACCAGCCGCTGCAGGATCCTGAACCGCAAGACGAACTAAGTCGGCTTCTCCAAGACCATTTATATCGAGCTCCGGCCGACCAATCGCACTCAGACAGCCTGTCCCCTCACTGGACATTAGTACCTTTGCTCTCCTTCGGCCCCATTGTCGAAGCACAGTCGAACCTGATTAACCATGAATGCATGAAGCTGCTCTTCAGCTCCCATCACCTCCGCACCCACCTTGACCTACTCAAACAGTACTTTCTGCTGAGCAACGGCCTCCTTGTCAGCCGCCTTACCCACGCCCTCTTCAATCCGGACCTCTCCACCGCGGAACGGCGCTCCGGCGTCGCTCTCGGCAGCGGCACGATGGGCCTCCGCCTAGGAGGCCGCCAGACCTGGCCGCCCGCCAGTTCCGAGCTCCGGTTGGCACTCATGGGCGTCTTGTCCGAGTGCTACGAGTCCGTCACCACGACTACCGCACCCAGGAACAGTAGTCCTAACCTCCCGGGCGACCTGAGCTTTGCCGTGCGCAACCTCAGCCCGCAGGAGATTGAGCGCTGCATGGACCCGCATTCCCTCGAAGCCCTGGACTTCTTGCGCCTCTCCTACAAGCCGCCGCGCGCCCTCCGCGCTGTCATTACCCCGGCGATCCTATCCAAGTACGACCGCGTCTTCAAGCTCCTGCTGCGTGTGCTGCGCATGCTATATGTCGCCAACTATAACCTCTCTCACCATCGCCGACACCATAATAACCGTGGGACAGGTGAGGAAGAAGAACATGAGCAGGGGGAGGGAGTGGAAGAGGACAATCTGTCCCGCCGCTTCCGCATCGAGGCACGGCACTTTGTCCACCAAGTGGCGGCCTACTTCTTCGACGTTGGCATCGGCGAGCCTTGGGGCCGGTTTGAGCAGTGGCTGGACGCAGTGCAGGCGCATGCGCTGCAGCAGACCGAGCTTACCTCTGCTGCTGGAGGCCATGACCCATCCGCTGTGCCTGGTGTGGCAAGTGAGACGGAGGCAAAAGAGGGGACGGTGAGTTCGACAAGGGCCCGCGCCAAAACCACCACCAGCAGCCCAGACGTGCTGCGGGAAAGGCAGGAGCGCGCGCTGGACGAGATTATGGGGGCCCTGCTCCTGCGCAAGCGGCAGGCGCCCGTGATGGGCTTGCTTGAGGAGACGTTTGGGATCGTGCTGAAGTTTGCGCGTGTGACGACAAAGACGATGGAGGTGGGGGTTCACCACGGGAAAGAGGGAGGAGAAGGAGGGGAGACAGTGAAAGAGCTATACCGGCTGTTCCGGAAGAAGGTCGAGGTATTTATCACCGTTTTGAAGGGGCTCGGGGAGAAGATGGCCGTTTCCTCCTCTTCTGCCGTCGCTGCTGGTACGAACGGTGGTCGAGGGTTGGGAAAAGGAGATGGGGCCTGTGTTGAGCAGTTACTGCTTAGGCTGGACATGGCCGGGTTTTACGGGAGGCATATTGGTGGGTGATGGGATGGCAGCCTAAGTCTCTCCAGCCTCTGCCAATGAAATAACCTTTAGTTTCAACTACTGCTTTTCATGAACGTTGGCATGCCCTGCGGTGTGCTTTCGAATGCATTAGCTTTCCAACCTGAGGTGACCAGTTCAGGTTCGTTTGGCCCAAGATTATCTCCTTATTTGTTGACTTAAAGATCTGTTCTATGTTGGGCTAGCTTTCCCAGGATGCTTTTGATTGTTGCCCACTCAGTCTGGGGGTTGAAGGGTCGAGCTGATAACCCCATGGGCGAGGGAATAAATCGATATGACCAGAAACTTCCAGGCGCGGGGTTCGGAGCACGGGGGTTGGCTATATATACACGTCTAGCCATGGTCACATCCCGAGAGTCAGCTTGTATGTAACTTTAAAGTTTCTATTATCTCGGCTTCTTCAGCGAGCCGAGTAACTAGTCGCTGTGGTTATGGGCGAAATCTTGCCATGGGGATGAATCACCGCTGGTATTTGAGAAACGTTGAACTCGGAACGATTGGATGTCTTTGCATTACATAGGCCATGTTTGTATGCCCTGCTTTTTTCAGTGCCTCAATGAGATGGGTATGAACGAAATGGATTAATCTCAACGACCAGGGCTCCAAGATCGGTTTTGGTCACCGTGACGATGAGAGAGACAAGAAGCCGTCCATGACTATTCAATATGAAGCAGAAGAAGGCGAGAGATAACAGGATACCCAAGGCATCGCCAGTAGGCCGTTTCTCTCCCCTCTGTTTGCGTTTGCCCGATGCTTTCTGTTTGACACCGTTTGTTTGGTTGAATTGCCTCTTCGCACAATCGAATTCGTGGGATTTGAAGGATCCCAGCTGCATGCCAGGTTCATCAGGGCCTATGATCAGAGCCTCGAAGACGGGTAGGAACCAGCTGATTGGAATCGACGTGAAATTAAATTAACAGGTCTGCGGCATTGTTCGTTCATGCTGCTCTTTTTTCCTCTAAGTGATGAGGGGCCTAAACGTTTTGACGAAGCCCTTGGGAAAGTGCTGCCGGTTCAAATCCTGACTTACATGTCCTTTTGTCTCTTGTTGGCACATCAGAAGACCAGATCGTCTGATTGGCATTGTTGATGCACTTTGGATGTGTTAGGAGACGCTCAGGTCTTAGTCGTACCCAAATCAACCACAAACTCGGGATGGCAAATACTGTGCATGTCAAAGAACAAGTCGGGCAAGGCCAGTGATCCCACAGATATTAGGTAGTGTCTGACATATCGCAGCATGCAGTGGCCTCCCGTCTCTGCACCTTGTTTCTCATTTGGCCCCCTTGATCCCTTAATAACCCTGTTCAGATATCCGTGGCCCGAGTGTGTAGTGTACGATGTACCGACTGTGTCGAACCGGCACTTCCAAGTATCAGGGGCTGCCTGCCCCTGATCCTTGGCTTATTAAAGCCAACAGTTCAACATTTGTTGCGGCGATTACCGAGTCCAGGTATTCCCAAATAGTTTGACAATGTGGAAGGAAAACAAGGATGACTGGACACAGGCTTCGGGTTTTGGCCGCTCACCACACCTTCTCCTTTCCTTGCCGGCGGTGAGTAGCGGTGAGGGTGTTCCGAATTTGGCCATGAAACAACCTATTTGCGAGTGTAGCAGTGCCTTACTCGTGCGCGTGCAAGTGCACCATTGCCATAGGTTAACATCTGACGGTTCGGTTTCGGCTTGACGATTTGAGAATCGTCATGGGACGTGAAATACCAGACCGCGCCAAACCAGGGAGACATTGCGCACAAAGCGCCATGTCAAGTGAGAGACAGGTGCTGTGATTTTTTTTTTCTGCGCAGGCCGCGCTTCGATAGTTTAATTTCTTTATGACTGTTATCATACTCTCTTTAGGGTTGAGGTGAGCATCTGGGTGTGGAGTCAACTCTTTCTACTGCCCAACGGCAGACATGAAAACCAGCTCTGTTATGTTTCCATACGGAGGACTCCGTCCTACATACAAGGGACTTGCCGAATTGCGCGGGATGAAAAGACGGAAATTTGCACACTGTGCGCAGGCCACTGGCCTAAATCTTGCGGTATAGAAACTCTTTGATGAGAAAATGGCCAGAATGGAAACCGCCAAGGGCCAAGGGTGGGGGGTCACGGAGGAAACGCCCCAATGCCAGGATTGCAGCTTTTCGGCAGACCGCTTTCCATCACCGAACGCGTGAACTTCGTCGTGTACTACCTATGATGGGTAATGAAAACCTCCATGCGGGGTACCCACGCTAACCG